>SKCR01023658.1:0-159053 GCA_019454045.1 Zanthoxylum bungeanum
TAGATATCCCCATTAATACACAAATCCTTTCCCTATTCGCACAAGGATTACCCCTCATTTTCCCTTAAAAATGACCCTTAACCCAACCTTAGAAGGCCTAGACTCTTACGAAAAACACAAAGAAAATACCCCTAGCCGAGACTCACAAAAAAAATTAACAAACGAAAGAAATAAACCCTTCACCGTTTTACACAACTCACCGCCTTACACAAATCCTCCTTCACGTAAGCCCATCCTCAAAAAGCAGCCCACTCACACTCCACAAACAGAATCCGCATCGTCGGTATTACGGAACAGCGAAGGAAAACAATGAACCAGTGAACCGGAGGAGTTACGGAGTATCAACCCTTCCGACGACCGCGTTCCGCACTTCCGATAGATGACTAAAGAGGTTAGACCTGAGGGCACCTTCTTTATTTATTATCTTTTTTATTATTTATTTTAGTACTTTATTTCATATGAGTGTTATGGATTGATGCATGATGTGATTTCCGGATGAACGGAATATGCGTTCTCTCTTGTGGTATATCGGATGGAAACTCGGACGTAAATTCCGTAGCTGAATCCGAATGGACGATATTTCGGTTTGTACTCGGGATACAATGCCACGTACCACTTGAGAGACACACGTATTTCGTTTCATCCAACCTTGTATTTGAGCATGATTAGGTTGCTATTATGTTATTTATTATTTAAGCATGATTTAGTCGAGTATGTTATTTATTTTTAAGTATGATTATGTTATTTCTTTATGCATAATTTAATTATTTGTTTTCGTATTAGGAATTTAATTTACGTTTATGTTTAATTGATTATTTATTTATTCTTGGTATTTGATGATTCAACATGCTCATTGTGTGATATTGTATGCTTGCCGTTATAATGACTTACTTTTAAAACATACAAACTTAGACATATGATTTACTTTGATGAATGCGAACTAGATCTAAGTTACTCTTGAGCATATATATTGCGTAGATTTGGTTAAGTTATTGCACAAATCATTGCATTACAAGTGGCATAAGTAAGGGACCATTCCGAACCCAACGGTTTGAGGTCTTCCCTTGCGAGGGGTGAGTGCGGCCTTAAATCATTTTCCCAGTTCACACCGGGTGGCGACTCCATGTTATTTCTCTGGTTTAGTTCCCCCACGGGCTATTCCGTACTCCCAACTAGGCCGCGAGCCTAGAACAGCGTCGCCAATTTCTGTGTCCTACACCTAGAAAAATTACTATTAAAGTCGCTCGTGAATTAATTCCAAATTAATTCGTTCGCCCGAATTAAAATTCAATTTTAATTCCGTTATGAAATCTAATTTCATTTAATATATCGAATATATTATTTTAATTGATTAATTCCGAATTAATCGTTCTCTCTCTTCTAATTGAATTTTATCCCAGATAAAATTCTCACCGTAATTAATCCTAGATTAATTTTCTCTCTCTTCTAATTAATCCCAGATTAATTATGTTCGAGTCATACGTCATCGGTGAATCTTTGGGAAATGACCCATGAGATCCCTGAATATGTTGGCAGTAAATCCGGTTATCGGACTATCCGAATACGTGCGTACCTCGTACCACGTTTTTACCGATTTACAAGACATGGTTGGCTTCTAGCAAAGCACCGTGCCTACCCAATTCTCTAGAAATATTCTCTAAGGAATATATAATCTATGTCAGGCGTAGTATACGTAGTATTGCGTATTACGATCCAGTATCGATATCACATGCTAGGCCTAGGGCTGGAATTGTGTCTTCCCCATACGAAGCATATATCAGATCTCTGGTAATTAGTCTATATAATCGGATAATCATGACCTAGTCATATTATCCCGATGACTGCAGTTATAAAGAGTACTAGTTCCGTATCCTACGTGATCATCATCTTCATATGACTGGAGTGATAATTCCATCTTGACATCACACCCAATACACTATGATTCTTAGTATACCCAGAAACGGTGTACACAGAACCTGTTAAAGCCCCGGATGACCAAAACTAAAGTATACTGATTGTCGCAAGTATTAGCGATGTAAGTCTTAAGTTAAGACCAAATACACCTATCCTGATTCGGATTCCCATAGACACATAGTCATACTACCAATGGGATTCTGAAGGGTCTATCTGGAGTGAAGCTTTTCTCGTACCATCGGTAAACACAATCTCCTATCACACTTGCATAAGTATCCAATACTTAAATATATGAGAACTATGCTGTTATGCTCCCACAACGCGCACAAGTGTAATACTAGTCTATTCCGCATTATCGATGTCCAGTCTCGATAATACTACGACTAGGGATATCTAATGATTAAACCTTAGTGGATTAATATTGTCTCATATCTTATTATTCTGGTACTAATATATGGACTTTTATCATTTATATATCTTGGTAATCTAATTACAATTGATAAAAGAACAATTTCCTTTGTCACATAGTTTATTTGTATAACAACACCATGTTCTGTAGAAATAGTGATGCTATGGGTCATAATTGTCCAACAGAAAGAAGTTCTTCAAATAAGTCAAACACTATGTCTGGGATGAGCCGTACTTATTCAAACATTTTGCTGATCAATTACTGAGACATTGTGTCCCAAATAAGGAGGTCAATAGTGTCTTGCATCATTGCCATTCATCACCATACGGCGAACACTTCAGCGGAAATAAAACTGCAGCCAAAGTCCTACAATCAGGTTTGTTCTGGCCCACTCTGTTTAAAGATGCTTACTTATTTGCTCTTCAATGTGACAGGTGCTAGAGAATGGGAAATATCTCGAGGAGAAATGAAGAACCTTTGCCAAATATTTTGGAAGTTGAGATATTTGATGTATGGGGAATTTATTTTATGGGATCCATTGTTCCATTATTCGGAAACTTGTACATACTAGTTGTAATAGACTACATCTCCAAATGGGTTGAAGCTATAACACTGCCATCAAATGATTCAAAAGTGGTGATAAAATTCCTTAAAAAAAATATTTTCAATCGCTTCGGAACACCTAGGGTAATTATCAGTGATGATGGTGGCACACATTTCTGCAATAGATACTTCGAAGCACTCCTATCTAAATACAGAGTTACTAATAAAGTTGCCACTGCCTACCATCCGCAGTCAAATGGACAGGTTAAAGTTTCAAACAGGGAGATCAAAAGAATCTTGGAGAGAACCGTTGTATCAATAAGGAAGGACTGGTCTACAAAACTAGATGATGCACTATGGGCCTATCAGACAACTTACAAAAAACCCATCGGTATGTCCCCAAATCCAATGGTGTTTGGGAAAGCTTGCCATCTGCCAGTGGATCTTGAACACAAATCGTATTGGGCACTGAAGAAGTTAAATCTTTATCTACAAGCAGCAGGAGAAAAAATATTGCGTAGACAACTGGAGCCAGGGCATCAGGTGTTGTTATATGATTCACGGTTGAAACTTTTCCCTGGAAAGATGAAATCAAAGTGGTCAAGTCCATTTATGATTGCTCAGGTGTTACCCTATGGAGTAGTTGAGATATATCACCCCAAGTCCAACAACACATTCAAAGTTAACAGCCAGCATGTCAAGCACTACTGGGGAGAATCATTTGTGCGACAAAAAGAAAGTGTCACACTTTCAGATCTAGCCTAACGTTTGGGCAGTCTTGTCTAGCTGTTGACGTTAAACTTAGAGCTAGTAGGGAGGCGACCCATGGATTTTATGTATATATTAAGATTTGGTGTGTTTTATTTTTGTGTGTTTAATGTTTTTAGGTAAAGTTACATTTAAGTATGGAAGAAGTTCTCTCAAATCTTCACAAGTAATTTCCTTATCTCCCTCAAAACTCTCTGATGAAAGTCTACAAAGCTTGCTTGGAACGAATGAGACTTTTGATGATTAAATGTATTTATACTGACATTCGTTGGATTATTGAAGCACATGTCCGATAGGCTGGTGAGTCCTCAGACTATTTTTTGTTATATCTGCCTTGTTTAGGAAGAAGCACATATGCTAAAAAGAGAAGAGCTAATAGAATGGGTGTTTGCTATAAATGTGCACGCATGACATGTAATACTCGTTGTCGTTCTTTAGGAATGGGTGATTGATGGTGGTGGTTGGAAGGCTTTAATGCCTTGTACAATTTTGGAAAAAGTAATTGGTATTTGATTTTTGAAATCAAAAATACGACCATGACAACACACTTCACCTTCTCTCTTCTTCTCCCTCTCCATTCGGCCTTGGGCCATTTTTATTTCTCTCAATTTTCTCTCAATGCCGAGAGCATGAAGAAGCTTAGGAAGAATTTGTGGCAAATTTTCCAAGTGCTAGCACATTAAAGAGTCATCCAAAGGTGATAGGGAAACCCATTCATGAACATGGAATTCATTCTCAAAGCTTGGAGCTTGAAGATCATCCATGGAGCACAAAGAGAAGGTTGACCGAATCTTGGAGGAGCACAAACAAGGCCATTGCTGAGAGCTTCAAGGAATGGAGAAATTTTTGTGTTCATCGCATCGCAAATCCGTTCATTGTAAGTATGATTCCGCCATACTTCTTTATTGTATTCACATTATTTTCCATTGCTTGAATGATCTTGGGACTATAGTAAAAACCCAACATTCTTGTGGCGTTTGAATGTATGTGTGTAAATAAGTTCTTTTAGACGTATTTTTATGCCATTTTTGCAAAATAAAACCCTTACATTTCCATACCTATATAAACAAACTTAGAGCCACTTTCACATGTGTTGAAAACATATTTCTTTGAGCCTCAAAATCTTCTTAGCTTTTCAACCTTCTTGATTTCACCTTTGTAACATCCCCAATCCGGAGATGATACATGCAGTGAATAGGTCGTCCTATCCCTCTGAGCCTCTAGCTCTCTGACAATTAGGGCTGAGAATCGATTCCGGTTCTACCCAGAATCGGTTGGAACCGGACTGATTTTCCGGGTTTGGAACCGAAACCGGTTGTAACCAGTCCGATTTTAGTTCCAAATTCAAGGAACTGATCTTAACCGGTCTGGTTCCGGTTCCAAAATGGGCGAAACCGGAACCGAATTTTGGAACCAGAACCGTAACCTATTTTGGGAACTAAATTTCAGAACCAAAACCAGAACCTGTTTTGGGAACCGAATTTCGGAACCATAACCAGAACTTGTTTTGGGAACCAAATTTAGAACCAATTTCGGAACCAAATTAGCACCCAATTGAAACCCAATTTCATAACCATTTTTGAAATCCAATTTAAACTCAATTTCATAACCCAAATTAAAGCACAATTTAAACCCAAACCAATTAAAACCTAATTTAAACATAGACATTTCCTACAAGAATATTATGTATTGAGTAAAAAACATTATGCAATATGAAGTTTTATTTATTGTTTTATTTTTGTATGGACAGTTGTCAATAATATTATGTAATATTCAATTCGTGAAATAATTATATTTTCAAAGTTTGACAATATAAAATAAATAGGGTAAATCAGAACCAGACCAAAACTAAATTGGAACCGATTAATAGGTTACCCTATTTAAATAGGTAGGTTCCGACTCCACGCGGAACCGAATTGAAACCGATTAATAGGGTACCTTATTTAATTGGGTAGGTCCCAGTTCCACGCGAAACAGAATTGGAACCGATTAATTGGGTACCCTAATTTATTTGGTAAGTTCTGGTTCCACTTAATTCTGAACTAATTTTTTCCGGGTAGATTCCTGTTTCACGAGGAACCGGAACCGAAATCGTATTTGCTCACCCCTACTAACAGTTGCTAATCTCATTTCTTATAGAAACTGATGCATGGGACAAGTTCTCAACTCAACAACATAAATGCCTAATACTTCTCATACTAAGTACTAAATTTTACTACACATTACAACATTGACAATCAACATTTATAATGCATTACGTATGTAATCTTTTCTATATAACATGTATGATACATGACTTTTCATGACCATGACTGAACTGAACTCTGGCTCTGACTTGACCTGGTGGACTCAATAACCGTAGTGACTGCCATAAGTATCCATCAACCTGAGCTCATCCTCCAGATAACCTGGGACTGAGGGGTTATATTGTTTGAACGATCTAGTGAGTGGACAATTAAAACGAAACCGATTCTCTCCGAAAATTCATGGTTCTAATAACTGAAATCCACCCATAAAATATTCTTTTCTGAAATCTCTTTCTTATATGAAAACTCAACTCTTCTGAAAAGCGTTTCTGAAACTCTTCTCTTCTGAGAAATTTTTTTCTGTAAATTCATTTATGAAAATCTATTTCTAAAAAATCTACATCTGACAACTCTGTAGTACGTATCGCCATCTCTCTGTAAAAAAAATCTAGCGCTTAGGGGCGTCTCCCTTAGGCAAATATCTGGTAGTCTTGGGGCGCTACTATTGGGGATTTATCAGGGCAACACAGCGGAAGAAGCGTCGTTCGGGCGAAATCGTAGTTTATTTTTTTTTAAACTTTCGAATAAATTATTCTATATATAATATTAATTATCTATTCATATTTCACCTAAAAATATTTATTCGATATCAAAGAAGAACATAAATTATATAGAAACACAGTGAAACTTTTACGAAAATATTTTTCCGCAAAATAGTATAAAACATGTTTTTGACCGAATCGACTGGCCAATGCACATGGGGGCTGCCCAGGTCAGCCCCTATAGCACTTGGACAGTTCCTAGGCTGCCCGAACAGTGACCAACTCACTGTTTGGGCAGCCGCTACACGATAATGCAATTTTTCACCGTTTTCGCGTATTTTAACTTCGAAATAATTTCCGGTAATTATTTTTCTTAGGCAATTAAAATAAACCAATTTATTCTAATTACTCAATAAATAAAAAATGAATTTTTATCATAAAATCAGATTTTTCTCATAATTACCATGAGACCCCAATAGTTTATATTTTAATCATTTTCGTCCTAATTTGTCAAATACAAATTTAAGTGATTTCAAATCACTACCAAAATGATTTATACATGTCTTATACATGAAAATACAACTCACAACATAAAATCTCAATTTCTTCAAATTGCCGAATGTGCCCAACATTTTCCAGATTTTGCATTTTGGTCTAAATTTATTTAAAACAACATAATTGATATCCAATCAACCCCAAATTAAATGTACATCATATATACATCATTATACAACACATATATGAAAGCCCCAATTTTGGTTTAGGTTAAGAACCTTAATTTATCAAATTAGTCCAATTAAAAAAATTAACTAAATTCAACACTTTAATTTAATCTATACAACACCAAACAAGTCTCACCACTTTAAAACAACTCAAGTACAATTTTAGGTCATCAATTAGTGGCCTAAAAACTCTAGAATGGCAACAAGATCATCAAATGATCAAAAGTGTGCTTATACACCATTTATAAGCAAACTTTGTTAATCATACATGCATACATATTTAATTCATGCTTCCAACCATCATAACACAAACAATAAAGAGTAAAAAAACTTAAGAACTACACATATTGTAGTCAATAACAAAAGGAACAAGTTTCCCTCTAATGGGAAGTTAGAGAAACTTACTTAAATTCAAGCAACCTTTGTTTTTCTTATTGTTTCTTCTCTTTTTCTCTCTAACTTATTTTATTTATGTTTTTGATGGCTTCAACAAGTGTGAAGCAAATGAAATAACAAAACCTTAAATACCATAGGTCATGGCCGAATTTGGCCATGTAAATGAACTAGATATTTTGTTAATTTTTCAAATAAATATCTAATAAGCCAAATGCCATTTGACTTCTTTTTTCTTTAATGTAAAGTGAACAATTTACACTAAGTAATCATTTCCTAATTTTATCATAATGGTAGATATTTATATTTTAATTAATTTAATTATTTAATAATTAAATAATTATTTAAATACAAATATCCAAATATATGTATTATATTTACTTTAAATAATCCAAATACATATATTAATTATATATGCCAAATATCATAATTTGACATTTTATAAATATGTATTTAATAAAATCAAGTATTAAATACAAATACACATTAATTAGGAAATGACCAAAAGGCTCATGTGCATGTATCTTTCCTTTAACCGTTAAATGATTTATAAATAATCATTATTATTCATAAAAATTGCCCTAGTGCTCTACGAGTATATTACATTAGTGAGACTATCTAGGCTAAGGCATATCCGTCACGAAATCCAATTTCTTGTCCATAATTTACTTGCCCGTAAATTATGACTACCACAGATAAACTCGCTGAACTATACAAGTCGAGGTCATCACATACGTATAATCCCTCTGCCACAGGTATTCAGATTATTCCAGAGATATAGTTATTAACGTCAAATCTCTATATGTATAATCTCGTCGACGTTTCTATTAGCAATCTTAAAATAACACTTAGTACTCACTTCTACAGTATACCACAGATCAATGGATTTCACGAATTGCTAATCCATAATGAATACATATGTTGTGTACACAGAACTGACGGATCCTATCTTGATACTCACAGGATATCATGAGCACGAGTCCACACCCAACGTAAAGGCGGAGGTCTGATCTAAATAGATCGGTGATGTGACTACCATTAAAGTGTGGAGGTTGACACATAAATCCACACTGGTATCTCAAGTCAAAGAATCATTATGCTACTCAATCCGAGAATATGCCGATTGACGTTGGTGCACCATTTATCTTCGGTGAGTCATTTAATGTTTATCAAATAAACACCTACACGCTTATACGAGTCTCTCGAGACTCATAATTCATTGGGATAAACCATTGGACCAAGTCACGATATACGACATGTACTGGTCTCAGCAGATTTTTACTAACCGACCAGTGACAGTAAATCTTGACCAGGAACTTTATTTGATAATTTATATCTTGTAGTGACACTTCCCAATATCAATTTCAAGCTATGTTGTAATGGCGCATTACATTATATATTATCGAGTCTTTGTCAAATATATATATATATATATATATATATATATCACTAAACATTATTTAGTTTCAATCTAATGAATTAGATCGAATATATATAATAAAAGACAAGAGGTGCAACCATAAATAAGTAATATTATGGAAAAAAAGTTATTGCTCGTATTCACGAATCGGACATAAATATGATCCGGATTGGTGCTACGAGCACCAACCCTAACAGTTATGTCTCACCGTCCCCCAATCCAAAAATCTGGAGTCAGGGGTGCGGATCTATGCTACCCTCCATGCCTCGAGAAATCGTAAATCTGAATCCATCAATTCCTAGTCCTGAGCGGCATATGCACACGATATCTGAATCCATCAATTCCGTATCTGAGTCAAGTTACATACTGAGATAGGTTTTCCCTTATGCCTCGAGAAATCATAAATCTCAAACTTTGAAAATCATTTCTTTTTAAACATTCCTTAAATCTTTCTTATTCATAATACAATTGAAACTAATCTTGGCTAACGCCCTAAATGCTCAGAAGTAAGTTTTGATTCTAAAACATATAAGTAAACACAGTTTAAGAGAATGGTCCACTCACAGATTTGGAGTACCGCTAGCATTACTTCAATTCGCCAAAGGAATTTATGGTTTTTGCGATAACCTTTAATGGGTAACTTAATTAGATACAAATCGTGGAATCTATTTCGAACCTATTGTCGCTATAAGATATTCTATTTTTTTGAAATGATATATTACGTGTACATAGGCTGATACGAAATGCTAAGGATGGCCTTTATCATTCCGGGATGAGACCGTAATAATATGAAATTTTTTCTGTATCGCAACGCGATGCTGGGCCTGGTAGAGAGCATGCTCTGCTTCTCATCATAAAGCCAGACGCTACGCATCACGACACTCACTAGTTCAGACTTGAGGCAGAGTCTCTGCTCGTTTGACATCACGATGTTACTCATTTCACGTTGCAATGCCCACAAGTTCAGACCGAGGCAGTAAGCACCTTATGGTGACGTGTCGTGACATCGGCTGTAGAGAGTCACGACGCTGGCCTATTTTCCGGGCCTAAAACCAACTTCTCAAAGCCAATGCCCAACAATCCTTATACCATCACTTTAACATCCTCACATAGGTACTTCACCAAACTTTTATATCAATACACAAGAAGCATAATCAATCCCCAACTTCTATATTCTAATTTATCCACCTCAACACAAGAAACATATACAATCCCCCAACACATTCACATTCACAAAGACCTCAATTTATGTTAATGCTATCATTATACTCTCCAAAATACATGTAAGTAACTTAATCAAAGCCAATTTAGCAATTCCCAATTTCTAGGGTTTACAAGGTGCGAATTTGGACTTCATTTCCTTTGCTCAAAACTGTAAAAAAATAAGAAGAATAAAAAGGAAAGAAATTTTCCATGCTTGCAATGAAGCTGGAAAGGACCAAAGAATGACTTGAAAAATGATGATTGCAGACGAAATTGACATGAGAAGGTTCCACCCTTACTTTTCACATTTTTTGGATGAGGCAAAGAGTGAATAGTGCCCCATATATAGGGGCAATTGGTTAATTTTGTGATGAGATGAGTGGTTAGGATTGTGCCACATTACCCCATCTAGGCCTTTCAAAAATTTACTGTAGCAGGCATGGAAATTATGATTTTTGGCCTGCTTCTGGTTCGAATTTGGAAACTTGTGCAGCGCGGAATTGTAGGTCATGGTCTTAGATTTATGATGATATAAAGTTCATAAAAATCATAGATCATATGAAAAAGTTATGACCGAAACACTATGGGCTATCCAGAGTGGTTTCATATCGGAATTTCGAAGAATTTACCGATTGTCCCCATAGTCATTTCATTAGTGTATATAAGTCCAAAGATAATTTATATTATGTAACACTCGTCCCACAATGTAATAGTAGTTGAGATTACATGACGTTATAAATTCTCCCCCTCTTAAATAGGATTCGTCCTCGAATCCTTTCTGATGCTAAACTATTTAGACCCAATTTGGTTTGAAGGTATCTAATCTTTGCTACTCTTATCTTCTTTTAAATGCTTCCTACTATTCTACTCAAGAACTTGATACTATGGCTTTTGGGAACCTTTTATCTTGATATGCTCTATTTAATTCTTATAGACAAATGTTTAATCTTGGGGGTTTGTGCCATATCTCTAGCCTTCTCACAGAGGTGTCACTCTTAGTGAAAATTATCCTTCATACGATTCTATCTATCTCTCGTTTCTTGCTATATGACGTCCCGCAGGGTGTACTTGAAATACTTAATTCTTCATGATTTGAACTTAGGTTCCCTACGAACTGGTCCTTGCGTGAATCGCTCATTTTTGTCTAATACTTTATGACTATATGTCATTTAATTGCATACTTAACTTGTAAGGTCCTACGTGAATTTAATGCGTTCATGCTAATAGGGTGTATCCACGACCATTCTAATTGAATCATTTCTCTTTAACTCTTATATCTTTTGTCATGATAACATTATTTCTTAAATTTCACTAAGGGCTTTTGATATCCTCACATTTAAGGTGTCACTATTGTACTTTGTACTACAGCCAATGACATTCGTTTTACCTTGACTTGAGTATACCTCAGGTTCCTCAGCTACTCTTTATAATATAACCACTTTAATGATCTTATAAGATATTTATTATTAGGTATTTCCTTATCTCCACGTATTATATCTTATTCTAGCATTCATTATCATATCTTAACTAACTATTTTACCCTCTCTCTTTCTTCCTTACTAAGCTCCCACTACTTATGAGCTCATTCCTTCGAGTTCTCACATTTTCGAGTATTTATGGGTTTAGGACTTCATATCTCATAAATAACTTCTTTATGTACTATCACTGTCAACCGATGGCTCTCATACTTAGGATGTTAATTCTGGGCTGTTTTTCTGGCGATCCTTCTCAATTGACTAAAGAATTTTTGGACAAGGTATCTATGTTAGGCCTGATTGTATGCACCTTTATGCTTAAACTATGTTCTTTATTATTAACGTTGGCACTGGTTATTTTGTTCTTGTTTATGTTCGCTAACACATATTTCACCTTATCAAAAATATAATTATTTTGATCTTTGTCAGAGAAATCCATGTGTTCAAAACTCATGGATTAGCAAATCACAATTTGACATTTAAATAAGAATATTCTAAAATATTCTTATCTTAAATAAATTAATTAACTAATTAATTAATTATTTTATCTAATTAACAATAAAATAAAATAAATACATGGAAAAATATTCCAAGAATATTCCTTCATTTTATCATTATTCATAATAAATTAATAATTCAATAATTATTATTAATAATAAAACAAGTGTCAAAATTCAATTGGTTAATAATGTGTATCTAATCTAAATTACGTATCGTATATAAATACACATCATTTAATACGTATGTGTAAATTATGAATAATCTGAATAGTCCATAATTAATTTAGTGCTCAACGAATACACTTTATATTATGGGACTCTCAAGGTTCAAGTTTATCTATCACGGAAACCAATTCCATGTCTGTAATTCATCCAGTCCCAAATTACGACAACCACAGATAATCGAGTTGAACCATCCAAGTCGAAATCATTGTATACATAATCCTTCAGTCATAGGTTATCTGAATTGTTATAGAGATATAGATTAAACGTAAAATCTCTAATATGAACAATTCATGTGTCGCGACATATTTATGATTCTTAAATAAATATTCGGAACTCGTTTACGAATTATACTCGGCCAAGGATTTCAAAGAATCACAAATTGAACACTTAAATCTCGCACACGGGACTGACATATCCTATCTCAATACATCACAAGATATCATGAGTATTAGTCTATACCCGATGAATAGGCAGAGGTCTGATCTTAAAAGATCGTTGATGTGACTGTCATCAAATTATGGAGGATATCTAACATATCCATAGTGGTATCACAAGTCAAATGAGCTAATATGCTATTCGACTCGTAACGATTCCTATTGACGTTGGTGTACAATCTATCAATATTCTTCGAATGAGTCGTTTAGTATTTATCCAATAAATACCTTTGTGTCTATATGTGTCTCTCAAGACTCATGGTTTACTGAGATAAACCATTAGAACAATTCTAATATACGACACGTACCTGTCTGATGGGTTTACTAACTGACTAAGTATGTAAACCTTGATTAGGAACATTTTAAGAATGAATTTTATTGTGATATTTCTCAGAAATAAATGCGGCGCTTTTGCAATTACGTCACAACTATTCATTCTAAGGCCTTTTACGCCTTTACCATATAATAGAATATATTGATGAAAATTACTCAATTTTATTCATAATAAAATATAAATGTACATTGTATTTATAATAAATACAACAAAATTTGTACCGCCGAGCACCAACTCCAACATTTTCTCCCACTTGTTATAGTGCCAAATTTGATGGTATCTAATACCCATCGCCTTTACATGTCTATCATATAGTTTCCGAGGCGAGGCCTTCTTAAGCGGGTCTGCTATGTTGTCCTCTCAAGATATCTTGCATATGACAACATCTCTTAGAGCGATGATCTCACGAATAATAAGGTATTTTTGTTCCACATGTTTTGATTTATGATGCGCTCTCGGTTCTTTTGCCTATGCAACGACACCACTGTTATAACAAAACAACGGGATTGAATCCTCGATGCTCGGGAAAACTCATAATTTAGTGATAAATTTTCTAATCCATATAGCTTCTTTTGTAGCATATGATGTCGCAATATATTCCACTTCAATGGTGGAATCAATTGTTGATCCTTGTTTTGAACACTTCCAATTGACTGTTGACCGGCGTAATCACACGCGTATAATGCAAGCGCACGTATCGTTCAAGTAGTATAAAAATATTGATCCCACGAGGACTTAATTCCTACTATTGTTATTAATTGTTGATACTATTTATTTACAAGTATCTAATTAAGGGAGAATAGAATGATTGTTTGATTGGTTGGTTGAATGTGGATTTGCTAAAAAAAATAAACAAAATAAAATACTAAGGAAAATAAAAAAAATATCACAAATATCTAGGGTCGTGTGTTGGACAATTATGACCCATAGCGTCACTATTTGTAAAAGACATTTTGGTTTTTGTACAAATTAACTATGTGAGAAAGGAAATTGCTATTTTATCATTTTATAATTAGATTACTTGAATATATAAATGATAAAAGTCCTTATGATTAGTTTTGGATTATAAGATATGAGACAATATCAATCCACAAAGGTTTAATCATTAAATATCCCTAGTGGTAGTATTATCGAGACTGGACATCGATAATACAGAATATGCTAGTATTGCACTTGTGCACGTTGTGGAAGCATAACGTCATAGTTCTCATATATTTAAGTATTGGATACTTATGCAAGTGTGATAGGAGGTTGTGTTTACTGATGGTACGGAAGTAGCTTCGCTCTGGATAGACCCCTCGGAATCCCATTGGTTGTAAGACTATATGTCTATGGGAATCCGAATCAGGGTAGGTGTATTTGGTCTTAACCTGAGACTTGCATCGGTAATACTTGCGACAATCAATACGTTTTGCTTTTGGTCGTCTGAGACTTTAACAGGTTCTGTGTACGCCTCTTATGGGTTTATTGAGAATCGTAGTGTATTGGGTGTGATGTCAAAATGGAAGTATCACTTCAGTCATATGGAGATGATGATCACACAGGGATACATAATTGTTACTCTATTATGTTTCAACTATCGGGATAATATGACAAGGTCATGATTATCCGATTAAAGAGACTAGATGTTAGTGATCCGATATATGCTTCGTACGAGGCAGACACTATTCCAGCCCCAGGCCTAGCATGTGACATCCGATACTGATCGCAATACGCTATACTTAGTATACTACGCCTGTTATAGATTATATATTCCTTAAAGAATATTTCTGGAGAATTGGGTAGACACGATGCTTTGCTAGAAGCCAACCATGACTTGTAAATCGGTAAGAACGTGGTACGAGGTACGCACATATTTGGATAGTCCGACCACCGGATTTACTACCAACATATCCATGGATCTCATGAGTCACTTCTCGAAGATTCACCGATGACGTATGACTCAAACATAATGAATCTGGGATTAATTATGAGAGAGAGAAAGTTAATCTAGGATTAATTACGGAAATAATTTATCTGGGATAAAATTAAAAGAGTAGAGAGAGAAGGATTAATTTGGAATTAATCGATTAAATAATATATTCGATATATTAATTAAAATTAGATTTCTAACCAAAATTAAAATTGGATTTTAATTCGGGCGAACGAATTAATTTAGAATTAATTTGCGAGCGACTTTCATAATAATTTTGCGAGGCACTATTATTTAATTAAATTTGATTTAATTTCGTCGCAACGGAAAATTCGTTAATTCATAATTAATGAACCCGAGCCTGATATGTGTTTGCGGGCCCACTCGGATTTTGAATTAAGTTGGGCCCACATCAAGTCACATCATTAGTCAATTTCATCACTTTTTGGTGATGGAAGTTTTTAGTTGGTTTAACTTATAAAACACATTTCCATTATTTTATTTTGATGTGTGATTGACTTATACTAACTTTTGAAGTTTGGTATTACTTTACTTTTGATTTTGAAAAATCAAACACATCACTCACACTCTCTCATTCCTCACCAAAATCGTGAATCACACTTCCCTCTCCTCTCATCTTCAATTTCCGAGAGTTGCTTCTTGACTTCGGGAAGATTTTGTTGCAATTTCTTCCATTGCTAGCACATAAAAGAGTCTACAAAGGTGATAGGGAAACTATCCCCTTGAATTTGGAATTCTAAGATCAAGCTTGGAGCTTAAGATACAAACAAAAGAGGGCTTGGAGCACTACACAAAGGTTGGAAATTTTTGTTATCTCCACATCCGCCATAACCGATCGTTGTAAGTAATTTTCCGCAATCTTACTTCGATTATTCACACTTGTTTATGCTTAATAGATCCTTGGCATGTTCTAGGAGAACCCAACAATGGTATCATGAGCCAAATTAAGCATGAAATAGATTAGGGTTCATAAACTTGAATTTGGGTATTTTTGCTTGGAGCATGATTTCATCAAATTGAGTGTTTGGATATGTTTAGATTATGATAACTTAGAGTTATGCATGATTAATTGTGAGAAAAATTGATTAGATAATTTTTCCCTAATTACCTTAAGATGGCCGAATATTATGGACCTTTTGCTCATGGTGATTTTTTGTTTTTTAGACAATTGGATGTGTTTAAATGCATGAGTATATTGATTTGTGATTTAATTTGATTGAAATCAAAATTGGATATAAAAATGCCTGATTGTCGTGAGCTTGATGAGCATGTTATGAGTTGATTTTGCTTCAATTGTGTTGGACATGAATTGAACATATTAAATAATTAATTGTGCCTTTAAATAATTAATTGGGCCTAATGGGCCAAAATTAATTTTATGGCAAATGGTGATTCCTTATTGCGTTTTGGTTGCCAAAGTCCATGCCTTAAGAAATTAATTAAAAGCCAATTGGACCTTAATTAAATTAAAATTGGATGTTAATTGGGCCTTTGAGACCCATTAAGATTAGATTTAGAATCTAAGTCGAAAAGGCACATTAATAATTGTAATTATTTAATTTGGAATTATATGAGAATTTGTATTGAATACAAATTAAATTGGATTTAAAATTGTAGTTCGATATAATTCAAAAATACGCACTTTGAGTACTTATTCTTAAACGAGTTGGACTCGCGCAAATCAAATCGTTGTTTGAACATTGGATGATCACTTAATTCGAAGATTAATTAATTGGATTAGATTGATTGAATAACATGTTTTGTGTGAATACATGGATGTATTGTATGAATAATGTATATCAGATGGACATTAGATGGGTGAGGGCAATTTTGGAAATTATTGTAATAAATTTAGAATTTATTAAATTGGACCTACGTGTCCAGCCTTTATCTCTTGACTCTTTGTAATTCACTTCTCACCAATTCCCCTCAATGTAAATGGGATTTCTTTAATGTATTATGTAATTGGGTAGAAGTTAGAATAGTGCTAGCCGGGGAGAGGAAATGGAGAGATTTGTTCTAGGAACAATTTGTTAAATATCCATCCGCATATCGTTATTATTTATTTCACTCCTTATTATGCTTTTAGAATGCATGCTTAAGGGTGCATGATGAGACTTGATCAAAGATAATAAATTGGTTGCCAATTTATGCGAAAAATCCTCAAACAAATATTAAGCGAATTCCTTCCATTGAGTGGTTCTCTCTCAAGATCCAAGATTGGAATTGGTTTATTGGCCAAAGTCAAGATCAATGTCCATCGCGGATGTGTTTGAACCACAGAAGCTTAGTTCCATATCGCATGTCTTGGGCAAGCTTTCCCACCGTCATTGGGTCCCGCTTAACTGGAATCATTAAGCTTGTTGAGCCAAATCCAAGGCTTAGTTGATTCAGAGGAAAAGGTGAGGAAAATATATTGGATATATTGGGATATATATTGTATATATGTTTCGGACTTGGAGTTCCACATACCGGATCTAGGATTTGGATGAGATCCAATTGATCTTAGAGATCTACCTAGTTAAATATCATACAGCTTGTTGGCCAAAGTCAAGGTTGTGTGTTATTTAACGGGATCCTAGCCCACTAAGAAACTAGGTTTCCCGAGTACTCAACAGATGGTTAGAGGTTCGCCGAAAAATAGTGGGAGGCCAGTATTGAATTTGTAATTTCGTTCAAATACTTGCCAATACGCGCTTTCAAATTATTTTGTCATTTTATATATTTATTAGTTGGACTAATATTTTATTATTTTTATTGTAACAGTTGGACTGTACCCAAAAATCATTAATTAAATAGTTTGACTATTGCAATTAAGATGGCGGGAAAGATCAACATTAGAGACATTATCATTGGCGAAAATGTCTTTAATGGTGTGAACTTTCTTGACTGGGATATGAACCTCAGGATTGTCCTGGGGGCCGAGAAGATGCTCTATACGATAGAGAGACCTCTCGGGCCTAAGTCCGAAATTGAGCAACCGCTTGAGCTTGAGTTTTGGAAGACTAACAGTGATGGCAACTTAACTGCTCAATTCATCTTGCTCGCTGCAATGACCCCTCAATTTCGTCGCCAGAACAAGGGATTGGATCCCTATACTATGGTGGAAAAATTGAAGGACCTTCATCGATCTAACCTTAGATCGCAAATATATGAATTGCAGAAGAAGTTCTTTCGCTCTCGAATGTCAGAGGGTACATCTGTCGAGCACCAAGTGTCGCATATGATTGTTCACATCGAATAGTTGGGTCAGCTTGTCATAACCTTTGAGGCTGAGACTTCTATAGATTTGATCTTGTAGTCTCTTCTTGATAGCTGGAGCGGGTTCATCATGAACTATAATATGATGAACCAAGACCATACTCTTGGAGAGTTGATGGCAATGCTACGAGAAACAGAAAAAGAGCTCTTAAATGGAAAAATGCACGAGGCGCACTTCGCTTCAACATCTCAGTCTGCCAAGGCTTGTCCAAAGGCTACTGGAGGTGTAAAGAAGAAGAAGAAGAAGGGCAAGGCCAAATCATCAAAGTCTTATGGGAAGACAAAGGACAAATCCCAAGATGTCTGCCTGCAGTGTGGCAAACGGGGTCACTAGAAGCGTGACTGTCGTGAGTACAAATCGCAGATGAAGGAAGTGAAGGCGGGCAAGGCACCGGATTCAGATATGTTTGTTATTGAGATAAACATGTCTACTTCTAGTTTTTAAAAATGGATTTTTGATTCTGGTTGTGGTAATCATATATGTACTGATGTGCAGGATCTGCAGATTAGCAGGAGACTGACTTCAGGAGAGATAGACCTACGAGTTGGAAATGGGACTAGAGTCACCGTTTTGGCTGTTGGGGCCTATATTTTGGAACTGCTCTCGGGGCATGTACTTAATTTATCGGACTGCTACTATGTACCTAGTTTGACTAGGAATATTATTTCTGTATCTTGTTTAGCCGAATGTGGGCATACTTTTGTATTCAGAAACACAGGGTGTTTTGTTTATAAAAATGATATTGAGATATGTAGTGCTGGTGTTAATAATGGTCTTTATATTTTGAATATAAATCAATCTCAAACATATAACGTAACAAACAAAAGGCTTAAATTAAGTAACAAAGATGAAACTTATATGTGGCATTGTCGTCTGGGACACATTAACAAGACTCACATATCCACACTTTTGAAGAGTGGGTACTTGGACGGATTTGATCCAAATTCATATGACGTCTGCGAATCTTGTTTATTAGGAAAAATGCCTAAAACACATTTTAGCGGTAAAGGTGCACGTGCCACCAAACTGTTAGCCCCCGTTCATAGTGACATGTGCGGGTCCATGTCTAGCCAGGCTAGAGCTGGATATGAATACTTCATAACCTTTACGGATAATACATCGCGTTATGGTTATGTGTATCTAATGAGACACAAGTCTGAAACCTTTGAGAAATTCAAAGAGTTTAGACACGAAGTAGAAAAACAGACCAGTAAAGTATTAAAACATTACGGTCGGACCGTGGTGGAGAATACTTAAACAATGAGTTTCTTGATTAATTGAAAGAGTATGGTATTCTTTCACAGTGGACTCCTCCCGGAACACCTCAATTAAACGGTGTGTCCAAACGGAGAAACTGAACTTTGTTGGACATGGTAAGGTCGATGATGAGTCGCACTGAGCTACCTATTTCCTTCTGGGGATATGCATTGAACAGTGCAATATTTATTTTGAATAAGGCTCCGTCAAAGTTTGTTCAACAGACTCCGTATGAGATATGGACAGGAAAGAAACCGTGTTATGGTAAGATGCCATGAAGTCCGAAATGGATTCCATGTACACCAACCAAGTTTGGACACCGGTTGATGCACCAGAAGGTGTAAATCCTATTGGTAGCAAATGGGTCTTCAAGAAGAAGACTGACATGGATGGCAATATACAAACATACAAAGCTAGGCTTGTAACGAAAGGGTATCGTCAATGACATGATGTCGATTACGACGAAACTTTTTCACCTGTTGCCATGATTAAATCCATTCGGATAATGCTTGCTATTGCTGCATATTTCGATTACGAAATATGGCAGATGGACGACAAAATCGCTTTCCTTAACGGAAACCTTTTGGAGGATGTTTATATGCAACAGCCTGACGGTTTTGTCATGCCAAAATATGCAAACAAGGTTTGCAAGTTAAATCGATCCATTTAAGGATTGAAGCAAGCATCGTGTTCTTGGAACCAACGTTTTGATGAGATCATAAAAGAATATGATTTCGTTCAAAACGAAGATGATCCTTGTGTATATAAGAAGGTTAGTGGGAGCACACTAACATTAATTGTCTTTTACGTTGATGATGTATTACTTATTGGCAATGACATTCTCATGCTACAATCGGTGAAAACTTGGCTTTCATTAAAATTCTCCATGAAAGATCTTGGAGAAGCAGCCTTTATTATGGGAATAAATATCTACCGGGATAGATCTAGAAAGCTGCTTGGAGTCTCCCAGAGCACATACATTGACAAAGTGTTGAAGAGATTCAACATGGATCAGTCTAAGAGGGGACTGTTGCCAGTTTCGCATGGCATCACTCTATCTAAGGACATGTGTCCTAAAACTCAAGATGAGAGAGACAACATGAGACAGATCCCATTTGCTTCTACAGTCGGATCGATCATGTATGCCATGATATATACGCGACGATGTCTCATATACTTTAAGCATGTGTAGTCGCTATCAGGACAATCCAGGTGATGGTCACTGGGTTGCGGTTAAGAACATCCTTAAGTATCTTAGATGAACAAAGGACGCTTTCTTAATCTATGGAGATGGAGAACTTGAGGTAACTGGGTTTACCGATGCAAGTTTCCAAACCGATAAAGAAGAATGTAAGTCACAATCCGGTACATATTTTGTTTGAATAACAGAGCAATGAGCTGGAAATCTTCCAAGTAAGAGACTGTTTCCAATTTAATAACAGAAGCGGAATACATCGCTGTAGCTGAGGCAATAAAAGAGGCAGTTTGGATCCGTGAATTCCTAATTGGATTAGGAGTAGTTCCGTTAGCAGCTGAGCCCGTTCCTTTGTATTATAACAATAACGGGGCTATAGCGCATGCTAAGGAACCGTGGTCTCATCAAAGATCCAACCATGTACTTCGACATTACCATCTAATTCGTGAGATCATACATAGTGGCGATGTGAAGATCGAGAAGGTCGCATCAGATGACAACATTACAGATCCATTGACGAAGGCTATTTCTCAGCAAAAATTTGAGCGACATGTACATAGTTCATGTGTTAGATACTTGAGTGACTGGCTATAGGCCAAGTTGGAGATTGTTGGACAATTATGACCCATAGCGTCACTATTTGTAAAAGACATTGTCGTTTTTGTACAAATTAAATATGTGACAAAGGAAATTTCTATTTTATCATTTTGTAATTAGATTACTTGAATATATAAATGATAAAAGTCCTTATGATTAGTTCTGAATTATAAGATATGAGACAGTATAAATCCATGAAGGTTTAATCATTAAATATCCCTAGTGATAGTATTATCGAGACTGGACATCGATAATGAGGAATAGACTAGTATTGCACTTGTGCGCGTTGTGGAAGCATAACAGTATAGTTCTCATATATTTAAGTATTGGATACTTATGCAAGTGTGATAGGAGGTTGTGTTTGCCGATGGTACGAAAACAGCTTCGCTCTAGATAGACCCCACTGAATCCCATTGGTAGTATGACTTGCATCGCTAATACTTGCGACAATCAATACGCTTTGGTTTTGGTTGTCCGGGACTTTAATAGGTTATGTGTACGCCTCTTATGGGTTTATTGAGAATCTTAGTGTATTGGGTGTGATGTCAATATGGAAGTATCACTTCAGTCATATGGAGATGATGATCACGCAGGGATACAGAACTGGTACTCTATTATGTTGCAACTATCGGGATAATATGACAAGGTCATGATTATCCGATTAAATAGACTAGTTGCTAATGATCTGATATATGCTTCGTACGGGGCATACACTATTCCAGCCCCAGGCTTAGCATGTGACATCTGATAATGGATTGCAATACGTTATACTTAGTATACTACGCCTGTTATAGATTATATATTCCATAAAGAATATTTTTAGAGAATTGGGTAGGCACGGTGCTTTGCAAGAAGGCAGCCATGTCTTGTAAATCGGTAAGAACGTGGTACGAGGTACGCACATATTCGGATAGTAAAAACATATCCAGGGATCTCATTGGCCCACATCCGTTAATATGAAAGAGGGCTAACAGTTCGGTGGCACGTGCACATTTACCGCTAAAAGGTGTTTTAGGCATTTTGCCTAATAAACAAGATTTGCAGACGTTATATGAATTTGGATCAAATCCGTTCAAGTATCCACTCTTCAAAAGTGTGGATATGCGAGTCTTGTTAATGTGTCCTAGACGACAATGCCACATATAAGTTTCATCTTTATTACTTAATTTAAGCATTTTGTTTGTTACGTTATATGTTTGAGATTGATTTATATTCAAAATATAAAGACCAATATTAACATCAGCACTACATATCTCAATATCATTTTTATAAATAAAACATCATGTGTTTCTGAATACAAAAGTATACTCACATTGGGCTAAACAAGATACAAAAATAATATTCCTAGTCAAACTAGATACATAATAGCAGTCTGATAAAGTAAGTACATGCCCCAGAGGTAGTTCCAAAATATAGGTCCCAATAGCCAAAACGGCGACTCTAGTCCCATTTCCAACTCTGAGGTCTATCTCTCCTGAAGTCAGTCTTCTGCTAATCTGTAGATCCCGCACATCAGTACATATATGAGTACCACAACCAGAATAAAAAATCCAATTTTTAAAACTAGATGTAGACATGATTTGTTCAATAACAAACATACCTAAAGCCGGTGCCTTGCCCGCTTTGATTTCCATCATGTGCGCCTTGTACTCACTGCTTCTAGTGACCCCATTTGCCACATTGTAGGCAGACATCTTGGGATTTGTCATTTTCCTTCCCAGAAGACTTTGATGATTTGGCCTTTCCTTTTCTCTTCTTCTTCTTCTTCACGCCTCCAGTAGCCTTTGGCCCAGCCTTGGCAGACTGAGATGTCGAAGCGAAGTGCGCCTCTCGCTTCTTACCCTTTATATGCTTCTTTTCTGCTTCTCGCAACATTGCCATCAACTCTCCAAGAGTATGGTCTTGGTTCATCATATTATATTCATGATGAACCCGCTCCAGTTGTCAGGAAGAGACTGCAAGATCAAATCTATAGAAGTCTTAGCCTCAAAGGTTATGCCTAGCTGAACCAACTGTTCGATGTCAGCAATCATATGTGACACATGGTGCTCGATAGATGTACCATCTGACATTCGAGAGCGAAAGAGCTTCTTCTACAATTCATACATTTGCGATCTAAGGTTAGATCGATGAAGGTCCTTCAATTTTGCCATCATAGTATAGGGATCCAATCCCTTGTTCTGGCGATGAAATTGAAGGGTCATTGCAGCGAGCATGACGGATTGAGCAATTGAGTTGTCATCACTGTGATTCTTCCAAAGCTCCAGCTCAAGCGGCTAGTCAATTCTGGGCTTAGGCCCGAGAGGTCTCTCTATCGTATAGAACATCTTCTCGGCCACCAGGACAATCCTGAGGTTCATATCTCAGTCAGGAAAGTTTGCACCATCAAAGACATTTTCGCCCATGATAATGTCCCTAATGTTGATCTTTCCAGCCATCTTAATTGCAATAGTCTAACTATTCAATTAACGATTTTTGGGTACAGTCCAACTGTTACAATAAAAATAATAAAATATTAGTCCAACTAATAAATATATAATGATGAAAATAATTTGAAACCGCGTATTGGCAAGTATTTAAAGAAATTGCAAATTCAATACTGGCCTCCCACTATTTTTCGGCGAGCCTCTAACCCTCTATTTAGTACTCGGGAAACCTAGTTTCCTAGTGGGCTAGGATCCCGTTAAATAACACACAACCTTGAAATTTGCCAACAAGCTGTATGATATTTAACTAGGTAGATCTCTAAGATCAATTGGATCTCATCCAATTCCTAGATCTGGTAGGTGGACCTCCAAGTACGAAACATATATACAATATATATGTCAATATATCCAATTTATTTTCCTAACATTTTCCTCTGAATCAACTAAGCCTTGGCTTTGGCTCAAAAAGCTTAATGATTCCAGTTAAGCGAGACCCATTGACAGTGGGAAAGCTTCGTAATCCATGTCGATGAACAAGAAGTGACTTTGACTTTGGCCAACAAATCACAACTTGCCCAAGACATGCGATATGGAACAAAGCTTTTGTGGTTCAAACACATCCGCGATGGACATTGATCTTGACTTTGGCCAACAAACCAATGCTAATCTTGGATCTTGAGAGAGAACCACCCAATGGAAGGAAAACGCGTAATATTTGTTTGAGGGTTTTTCGGGTATATTTGCAACCAATTTATTATCTTTGATTAGGTCTCATCATACACCCCTAAGCATGCATTCAAAAAGCATAATAAGGCATGAAATAAATAATAACGATATACGGATGGATATTCAACAAATTGTTCATAGAATAAATCTCTCTCTTTCCTCTCCCCGGCTAGCACTATTCTAACTTCCACCCAATTACATAATACAATAAAGAAACCTCATTTACATTGAGGGGAATTGGTGAGAAGAGAAGTATAAAGATTCAAGATATAAAGGCTGGACACACAGGTCCAATTTAATAAATTCTAAATTTATTACAATAATTTCCAAAATTGCCCTCAACCATCTAATACCCATCTGATATACATTATTCATACAATACATCCATGTATTCACACAAAGCATGTTATTCAATCAATCTAATCCAATTAATTAATCTTTGAATTAATGATCATCCAATGTTCAAACAATGATTTGATTTGCGCGAATCCAACTCGTTTAAGAATAAGTACTCAAAGTATGAATTCTTGAATTATATCGAACTACAATATTAAATACAATTTAATTCGTATTCAATAATAATTCATATTTAATTCTAAATTAAATAATTACACTTAATTCTGTGTATTTTATTCTTAGATTCTAAATCCAATCTAAATGGGTCTCAAAGGCCCAATTAACATCCAATGTCAACTTAATTAAAGTCCAATGGGCTTTTAATTAATTTCTTAAGGCATGGAATTTAGCAACCAAAGCCCAATAAGGAATCACCCGTTGCCATAAAATTAATTTTGGCCCATTAGGCCCAATTAAATATTTAATGACCCATTTATTATATTTGGACTTTATGGAATGGTTTTAGGCCCAATTTGGATCCAATCCAATTTTCCTAAACCAACTTGGCCCAACCATGCCCATTAAGCCCAAATACAATAATTTTAGCCCAATTCCAAATTGAAGACTAATTTATTAAATTAAAATATTTCAAATATCACAATTTTTAATTAAAGTGTATTAGCCATAATTAATTAGTTAAATTAATATTTCTAAAACACCAATTTACCTAATTAATCATGCTTTAATATGTTCAATTCATGTCCAACACAATTGAAGCAAAATCAACTCATTTCATTCTTCCATAGCTCACGGTTTTCATGCATTTTTACATCCAATTTCGATTTCAATCCAATTAAATCACAAATCAATATACTCATGCATTTAAACACATACAATGGTCTAAAATAAAAAAATCACCATGAGCTTCTAAGGTCCATACATTCGGCCATGGCATCTAATTTGGGAAAAATTAATCTAATCGATTTTTTCTCAAAATTAATCATGCATATCTCTAAGTTATCATAATCTAAGCATAACCAAACGTTCAATTTGAAGATATCATGCTCAAATCATAAAATCACCAAGATGAAGTCTATAAACCCTAATTATTTCATGCTTAAAATTGGCTCATGATACCATTGTTTGGGTTCTCCTAGAACATTCCAAGGATCTATTAAGCATAAACATGTGTGAATAAACAAAGTGAGATTGCGGAAAAATACTCACAATGATCGGAAAATGTGGATGTGTAGCTAACAAAAATTTTGCATCATTGAGAAGTGCTCCAAGCTCTCATTTGTATAAATGATGAGCTCCAAGCTTTGATCTCTAAATTCCAAACTCAAGGGGATAGTTTCCCTATCACCTTTGTAGACTCTTTAATTGTGCTAGCAATCAAGATTTTGAAACAAAATAAAGAACTCATGAACCCTAGGTTCACGCCAATATGAGAGTGTGAGATGGAAGAGGTTTCGGCAATTTGCTAAGGGGGAGAGAGAGAGATGTGTTTTTGTTTTGATTTTGATTTTTATGTATATTTGATTTCCAAAGTCAAAATCCATTTACAAAAAATCAAGTAGGGAAAAGTCTTTCAAAAATCACAAAATGCGTAAGACAAATTACCAAAATCTCTACCAACTTCTATCAACAAAAAGTTGATAAAGTTGACTAGTGATGTGACTAGGTGGGCCCCACTTTAAATTCAAAATTCGAGTGGGCCCGCAAAACACATTTCGGGCTCGGGTTCGTTAATTCCGAATTAACGAATTTTCCGTTGCGACTTAATTAAATCAAATTTAATTAAATAATAATACCTCGCAAAATTATTACGAAAGTCGCTTACGAATTAATTCTAAATTAATTCGTTCCCTCGAATTAAAATCTAATTTTCATTCCGCTTTAAAATCTAATTTCATTTAATATATCAAATATATTATTTAATCGATTAATTCCAAATTAATCGTTCTCTCTCTACTAATCGATTTTTATCCCAGATAAATTCTCACCGTAATTAATCCTAGATTAATTTTCTCTTTCTCATAATTAATCCCAGATTAATTCTGTTCGATTCAAACGTCATCGGTGAATCTTTGGGAAGCGACCCATGAGATCCCTGGATATGTTGGTAGTAAATCCGGTCATCGGACTATCCGAATTCGCGCGTACCCGGTACCACGTTCTTACCGATTTATAAGACATGGTTGGCTTCTAGCAAAGCACCGTGCCTACCCAATTCTCTAGAAATATTCTTTAAGGAATATATAATCTTTATCATCTATGTATTTAAGTAATCTAATTACAAAATGATAAAATGACAATTTCCTTTGTCACATAGTTAATTTGTACAAAAACCACAATGTCTTTTACAAATAGTGATGCTATGGGTCACAATTGTCCAAAATGTCTATCCTGTAAGGAAATCTATTAAAGGGTTATATATCCTCCAAGAAGATCGTGAGCTCTTGAATCTAAGGCAAAAACTTAAAATCCATTTTCCGAGTTCATATGAAGTTTACCACATCAATCTTATTGGTGATCAGGTAACAAGAAGCATTAAGCTTAAGACTCAATAAACAAACTAAAGAATTACCCATAATATAATTAAATCAATTATTAAGCTTATTAATATTGTGTTTCATCACTTCCCTAGAATAAAAATAAAATATTGGGGGTTAGGGGATCCACTTTTAAAAATATCACTTTATTATAATATGGAAATTGCCAGTATTACCCAATTAAGTTGAACCAGCCATAAAGGCGGTGTTATTATTTATTCATAAACCAGCCATATAGGCGATAATCATCTGTCACCTAAAGATCGTCCTATAAGCGGTATCACATAATGTTACGTAATTAAAACCAACCATTAAGGCAGTATCAACTTTTAATCCATATGAAATTACAATTTCCATATTATAAATTAGGAGAGATTAATCTATCTTTAATATTTCTAATTTAGAAATCTTTCTTATTATAATATATAGATCTGCATGATAATTACCAACCAGCCATATAGGCGGTATCATGATTAAGTAAAATTTATAATTAAGTACCAACCGACCAATATGGTGGTATCTATTTTAGTCAGGTTAAAACCAATTTATAAATAATTATCAACCGGCCAATATAGCAGTATCCTCATTAAGTCAGGTTTTAACTAGTTTATATATTATAACTAAGGGAGATTAATCTAAATTATAAAAGTAAAAAGCTTCACCTTTCCCCAGCAGTAAATTAATTACTGAACATAAAAGAAAAGAAAATAAAATAAAATTTATTACATTAAGTAAAAGTGCATAATTAAAAGTACTGAAAATAATAATGCTTAATTTAAATTACAAAAACTTAAACACACAAGATGCAATCCTTAAAGTCCTTACAAAACCCAAGGAAGGCATTATTTGAATTCTGAAATCGAGCTGAATTTATAGGCCTCGGTAAACTTGGCGTGTCGCGACGCGAGTAGATTATCGACACGTGGCGGATTGGCTTCGTGAGATCGTTACACGTGTTAGTGTCGGCAACATGTGATGATGACACGTGTCCCGACGCACGTTATCGTGATTCATTGAGATGTTGACATAGGGCAGGCGTATTTTAGCGTCTATGATGATTCTCGGCAACATGTGATGGGGACAATGTCCAGCGCACGTTAGCATGGAGCATTTTAGCAAACGGCGCACGTTAGGACGACATATTTTAGCAAACCTCTCAGAATGTGACATGTGACACGACGTATTTTAGCAGGTGGCACACATTAGCGGTCGCGACGCAGAAGGCTTGCACGTCGCGATGCGTGAAATAACAATTTTGCCATTTTGTCTGTTTTTCACATCAAAATATTCACAAAACTCAAGAAACTATACATAATATTAGGTTAAATGAGTGGGAAATAGTGATACATTTACCACTCATCACACCCCCAAACCTAACATTTTGCTAGGCCTCGAGAAAAACAACAACATAAAATAACATAAACATCTTTAAAATAAATTTTAACTAAGCCATTTTCGTTGGGATCACGGTTGCATTTAGCGTATGCAAAAAGCCTTTAAACCCTTATGTGTCCCTAGTTGATGAGTTGTAGTCTTGTGATGGCTTACAACAACGATACCCACAAACGTTTTACAAAAGTAAAAAGATAGTAAAACTAATGCACACAAAAACAAAAAGACAAGAGAAAAGAGAATAAAGTTAGTGACTAAACATGTGAAACTTGTTATTCAAGTTAATAGTTGTTATCTTTCTTTCTAAATTACCGAATAAGTAAATTCTCCGATTATTTTTACCATTCTTCATATACACAGCCAACAAAATATTAATCAACTCATTTTTCCCCACAATAGTCCCAAGTGTAGTTGAAAAAAAAAGGTAATATTTTTGTCCTAAAGTTATATCAGAATTCAAACCTTTTTTAGAAAATGGAATAATTTTTCAGAATTTTTTTTTTATTTATATACAACATCTTCCATCCATGTAGCGCGCTTTAGGCCAGTGACTCTCAAACCATTTGGCTTTAGGGCACTAGGTGTTAAGACACCCCTACAGACTTAATTACTCGGATTTCCGATATAAATATATTTTTTATTACATCTTTTTGATCCATGTACCGTGCTTTGGCCCAGTGACTCCCAAACCAGTTGGCTTGAGGGCACTGGGTGTTAAGACACCCCTACGGACTTAATAACTCGGATCTCATACCTTTTTTTTATCCCATCACTTTTTTAGATGCTTCCTCCAATTAAACTAGAGCATTGAATATTACAATCTTTTCAAATACATCTCATGGCTGTATGTTACCATGTATGTTGATAATACCTGTCAACTAAGCATATGAAGATCCATTTAAGTCAGTTTTATGGAGAATTTACAAATTAAATAATTCAAAAGGAAATAAACAAAAATTAACTTGTTCCGAAATAGGTTGAGATACGTCTTAGGAGTGGAAACTCCTGACACAGCTATCTCACAACAATTTCACCTGATTAATCAAATTAAAAACACAAAAACACAAAATATTTTTTAATTTTTGTAAAATAGTTTTTTTTATTTTTTTGTATTTTTCAAAAATTTTGGACTAAAAATAAAAACAACATAAAAACAAAATACTGCAACTATTCCCCACCCCCAAACCTAAATGAGACATTGTCCCCAATATGTTACAAAAAAAATAAATAAAAAGAAGGGAACAATAGTACCATGAGTTTTTCAATAGTCGCTGAGGTTCCTGCTCGTTTGGGTGCCATCTTTTCAATATTTAGATTTTTCACAAATTTTTGACAGCACCTCCCCAAAAAACTAAAAATTTCCCAAATTTCAACCCAAATCTATAACTTCAAATATCAACTCCTTTCAACACCTTACACTGCGCCCTCAAGTCTACGAAATTCAATCAATTTCTCAGTCCATAAATCAAAATTCACCAAATCTACAATTTATCTTCACTGCCAAATTTTTACCAAATTCACAAACCTCAAATCTCTAGTTCACTATCAAAATAGTCTCAACCTACAACAAATCCAACTAAATTCACCACAATTAAATCAGAGTCTTTTCGGTTGTTCTTCCTTTTTTTTCGAAAATTATAAATAAAATGAAAAATCAAAGAAGAAGTAAACCAAACCGTGATGATGAGAAGAAAATCTGAAAGGTTCAATGCGTTGAAGAACAAATCTCTCTTACTAATCTAATCCAAACCGCGTTGATAATTCCAAGATCCAAGTGATTCGCGGGAAAATGGCCGAGTGGTGCATTGAGGATGTGGAGTTTTGTGGGATTTTCTTTCTAAAAAATCGAATCTGAATGAAGTTATGGAGGAATAGGTTTCGATTTGGATGAGATTTGGTAGGTTTTAGTTGTCTTGGTAAAAGGATTTGATGATTGTAAGATCGGTTTTCAGAGGATATTGAGCGAAAATGCCGAAAATTGAAAGAGAGAAATGAAGGGGATGACCGGCGGTTGCTGCTTTTAGAGCTGTTATCACACGAGCGATGTGACCCGCCCAATTTTTCTTGCGTCGTGACGCTTAGCTTCTAGGGTTAGGGTTTGTGTTTCAGGGTTCTGTGTCGCGACAAGCAAGATCCTCGGGTCGCGACGTGGGTTTTTTTGTCAAAATCAAGTCTTTCGACGAATAAATCCACTGGGACGCATCTCAATAGTTGACTCCTTACTCAGCCGTCTTTACTGGATTGACTTTTTATCCTCGCAATTTTGTCAAATTTATTCCGTGAAAATCCCGCTTGCACTGGCTCGCCTTGCCTTAAAATATTCCATCATTAATTTTCCTGCAAAAATAACACATAAAATTAAAAACTCTACAACATTTATACAAAATATGAAAACATAAATTACGACAAATTGCCTGGGTTGCCTCCCTGCTAGTGCTAATTTTTTGTCTTCAGCCAGACGTGACTGAAATCCATGTGTCAAGGAGGTTTCAGCGTCGTCTTGGATGTCCGATTAAGGACAATCCCGTGTGCGTTGCTTTTGAATGGTCTCTTCCAACAGTAAAGTGGCAAAAAGATTTTTGTCTCATTCAGTGCTCGTGCCACTTTTTTATCTTTGTCACTCCAATGATTTTGAAAAGAAAATCAAGGGGTCTCGTATGGTGCTTGACTTGAAATGCAGGTTCCATTCTGTCAAGCTTCTGGGTGATATTTCTGATGTGTACTCCCCAAAACAGTGACGTTTCTTCTGAATGTCCGAGAGCTTCAATATGATCAGTCATTTTCTCCTCCAATTACTCTTGTTCTTGTTCCATCTTTTTTTCACAGATATATTTGAGGATTTCCGCACTCAATTCTTCATCTGTCATCTGTGAAATGCATGCTCCATAAGTGTCAAACTGAGGATGTAATTAAGTGTCGAATTTTAGGTCTTCACCATTTGATGTGACTAGATCAGATAGATTTTCTTCAAATAATTGTGCAATGGAAGCTCCAAGATCTTCATTTTGAGGATACAAAATTTCATCCTCAATTTTTATTGGTACCAACAGCTATGCTTCTTCATCCTCATCAGAGTCCGAATAATAAAAATCAAATCGAGACCTTTCTGGTTCGGGCTCCTGAACTGATTCCTCTGGTTCTTGATATTGCTCGGACTTTTCCTCTTCTAAAGTGTCATCGTGAAATGTTTGGTACTCGATGGCTTCATCAGTGTCATCTGAAAATGCTTCTTGAGGTATGTAGCTCTGGTTTTCTGTTAATTGTCTGATCTGATCTGTCATTCTCTGTATGGATTCTGCTTGACTATGAAATTGTGCATCTATTTGAGCTTCTCGTTCCTTGAACCATTCTTTGAGCATGACAATCACATGATCTTCCTCTGATGGTTCTGGTTCTTGATGAAGATTGTAGGTGGATGGTGGATAAGATGGAAAATGTGGTTCTGTGAAATATGTTGGCTCTTCGTACCTTGAAAGATTCTGATAATTCTGCCACTCTGAAAAGTATATGTATTGATCGCTCGGGTGGTTTCCATCGCATATCTCACATCTCCTCATTGCGTTATGTTGAGAAAATGTAGTATTGCTTAACATCCAGTTATAATTGTTGGGCTGGACAACAGGCCTCAGAAAATTGGACTGTTGCTCCCAGATTTGGGGTGTATCTTCTTCTAGTAAAACTCGTAATATTTCTATTTCCCAATAAAGATCCATGTCAACCACCTGAAAAATAAAAGAAAGAAATGAAAATTACAGAAACAAATAATGAAAATTAGATACAAGTAAATTAGATAGCTTCAAAATTAATAACTCAAGAAAAATAAGTCCCCGACAACGGCGCCAAAAACTTGACCGGCGTAATCACACGCGTATAACTCAAACGCACATATCGTTCAAGTAGTATAAAAATATCGATCCCACAAGGACTTAATTCCTACTATTGTTATTAATTGTTGATACTATTTATTTACAAGTATCTAATTAAGGGAGAAGAGAATGATTTTTTGATTGGTTGGTTGAATGTGAATTTTCTAAATAAAATAAACCAAAGAAAATACTAAGGAAAATAAACAAATGTCACAAATATCTAGGGTCATGACTCCACACAATATTATTCTAAAGATGAATTGATTCTCTTATATATGTGTAATAAATTAATCTGCTAACCTGTAACACGAAGTTATGAAAAAAACTCTGTCGATGGTCAACGCAAATACCCAAATAACCCAATTAATCATATGTCTATGTTAACCGAATTATCTGAATTCATTAAGTTCAGGTTCCAATTATGGCTACCCACGCCAGACAGGTATATGTCTATCCTGTAAGGAATTCTATTAAAGGGTAATATATCCTCAACGAAGATCATGAGCTATTGAATCTAAGGATAAAACCTAAAATCCCTTTTCCAAGATCATTTTATGTTTACCACATAAATCTTATTGGTGATCAGGTAACAAGAAGCATTAAGCTTAAAACTTAATAAACAAACTAAAGAATTACCCATAATATAATTAAATCAATTATTAAGCTTATTAATATTGTGTTTCATCACTTCCCTAGAATAAAAATAAAATATTGGGGGTTAGGGGATCCACTTTTAGAAATCTCACTTTATTATAATATGGAAATTGCCAGTATTACCCAATTAAGTTGAACTAGCCATAAAGGCGGTATTATTATTTATCCATAAACCAGCCATATAGGCGGTAATCATCTGTCACCTAAAGACCGTCCTATAAGCGGTGTCACATTATGTTACATAATTAAAACCAGCCATTATGGCGATATCAACTTTTAATCCATATTAAATTACAATTTCCATATTGTAAATTAGGTGAGATTAATCTATCTTTACTATTTCTAATTTAGAAATCTCTCTTATTATAATATATAAATATGCGTCATAATTACCAACCAGCCATATAGGCGGTATCCTGATTAAGTCAAATTTATAATTAATTACCAACCGACCAATATGGCGGTATCCAATTTAGTCCTGTTAAAACCAATTTATAAATAATTACCAACCGGCCAATATAGCGGTATCCTCATTAAGTCAGGTTTTAACTAGTTTATATATTTTAAGTAAGGGAGATTAATCTAAATTATAAAAGTAAAAAACTTCACCCTTCCCCAACAGTAAATTATTTTCTGAACATAAAAAGAAAAGAAAATAAAATAAAATTTATAACAGAAAGTAAAAGTGCATAATTAAAAGTATTAAAAGTAAAAATGCTAAATTTAAATTACAAAAACTTAACCACACAAGATGAAATCCTTAAAGTCCTTAAAAAACCCAAGGAAGGTAGGATTTTAATTCTGAAATCAAGCTGAATTTATAGGCCTCGGTAAGCTTGGCGGGTCACGACGGGACAATTTTTTGCGCATCGCGACGCGAGTAGATCATCGACACTTGGCGAATTGGCTTTGCGAGATCGTGACACATGTCATACTTTCGTCGGCGGCTAAATTATTAGTGTCGGCAGCATGTGATGACGACACGTGTCCTGGTGCATGTTAGCGTGATTCGCTGAGATGTTGACACGTGATAGGCGTATTTTAGCATCGATGATGATTGTCGGAAGCATGTGATGGTGACACATGTCTAGCGCAAGTTACCAGTGCACATTTTAGCAAACGGCGCACATTAGCACGATGTATTTTAGCAAACCTCTCAGAATGTGACATGTGACACGGCACATTTTAGCAGGCGGTGCACATTATCGGTCGCGACGCATAAGGCTTGCACGTCGTGACGCGCAAAATTACAATTTTGCCTTTTATCTTTTTTTCACTGTTTTGGCTCCAAATTACTTCCAGAGAGTCCTAAAAATTTACTTATCTACAAAATAACACAAAACACATAAAAATATTCACAAAACTCAAGAAACTATACATATATTAGGTCAAATGAGTGGGAAATAGTGATACATTTTCCACTCATCAACTATATCGTTATTAAGAGTAAATACAAAACCTGAGGTAGACATTCTATCATCAGGATCTGACTGAAAGTCAGAATCTGTATATCATCTTATCTGTAAAAAAAACCTTCTCCATAAATAAGAAATTTATCCTTAGTACATTTTAGATACTTTAGGATATGTTTAACGACCATCCAATGGTCGTTACCTGGATTTGACTGATATCTCATGGTAACGCTTACTACATGACTAATATCAGGTCTGGTAAATAACATGACATACATGATGCTTCCTAAGCATGATGCATAAGGCTTATTATACATTTAACCATTTCATCTTTTGTCTGAGGATACATCTTCTTCGAAAGATGAATGCCATGTCGAAAAAGTATATTAGCAACTTTACAATTGCTAAAGTTGTACCTTTGTAGGATCTTATCTATGTACGAAGATTGGGATAACTCAATCAGCTTCATTTCTGTATCTTGATAGAGTTTTATACCAATTATATAGGAAGTTTCACCCAAGTCTTTCATAGAGAAGTTTTTACAGAGATATATTTTAACACCCTGCATCATTCCAAGATCATTTCAAATAATTAGGATGTCATCAACGTAAAGCACCAAGAACACTATCATACTCCCACTAACCTTCTTATAAAGTTCTTCTTCATTTTTGAGAAAATCAGACAATCTGATTACCTCATCAAAATGAAGATTCCAAATCCGCAAAGCTTATTTCAGTCTATAAATGGACTTTTTAAGCTTACATACCAAGCCAGAGTTTTGGCTGAAGACAAAACCCTCTGGCTCTTCCATATAGATTTCTTCATCAAGAAATACATTAAAAAAAGCCATTTTGACATCCATTTGCCAAATTTCATAATCATGGTATGCAGTGATAGCCAATAAATTCGAATAGACTTTAGCATCACTACTGGTGAAAAGGTTTCATCATAGTCCACACCTAGCTTTTGGGTATAACCTTTAGCAACTAAGCGGGCTTTGAATGTTTCAACCTTCCCATCAGGCCTTCGCTTCCTTTTGTAAACCCATTTACAACCTACGGGAAAAATTCCCTCAGGAAGCGGAACTAAGTCCCATACTTGATTCTGATGCATATAGTGTATTTCAGAATTCATTGCTTCCTGCCATTTAGTGGAATCAATATCTAACATTGTTTCTCTGTATGTATACAGATCAGTCTCCTCAACAAAGAGCACATTGAGACTCTTGTCTTATATCAAATACAATCGCTCAAGAGGTCTCGATATCCAAGTAGACCTACGGAGAGAAGAATTAGAAGGTTCTGCTTCTGTCTGAACTTGTGATTCCTTTATTGTTCATTCATCAATAGGTTAGACTTCATCAAGTTCAACTTTTTATGATTACCGCCTTCTGAAAAACAATTTCTTCAAGAAATCTGGCAAAACGAGCTACGAACACATTTCGATGCTCGGGTTTATATAATTGATATCCTTTGGAATTCAAAGTATATCCAACAAACCTAACTTTTCATCCTTGAGGCAAAATTTTATCATGCTGCTTCGCCTTGACGTATGCAGGACAACCCCAAACCCTAATATAATTAAGGTTCGGTTTCCTACCAACCCATATCTCATATGGAGTAGTAGGAACAACTTTAGAGGGGACCCTATTCAGCAGATGTGCAGCAGTAAGAAACGTATACCCCCACAAAAAGTAAGGCAGATCTGTAAAACTCAACATGGATCAGACCGTATCCAATAAAGTCCGATTATGTTGTGGATTACCCGGAGGATTATATTGATCGAGAATCCCATTTTCTTTAAGATACTTGGTAAATTCACTAATCATATATTCACCGCCTTGATCTGATCGAAGGTATTTCATGAATTTATCAGTTTTTTTCTATTTCGTTTCAAAATTCTTTGAACTTTTCAAAGGTTTCGTAATTTATGTTTCATCAAATAAACATAACCATACCGTGACTAATCACCAATAAATGTTACGAAGTAATAAAACCCACTATGAGCAGTGTGACTTATAGGACCACATACATCCATATGTACAAGCTCTAATAGGTCAGTGGCATGATGTTCGATATGTTGGACAATTATGACCCATATCATCACTATTTTGTAAATGACATGGTGTTCTTGTACAAAATTAACTATGTGACTAAAGAAATTGCTCTTTTATCATTTGTAATTGGATTACTTGGATATATAAATGATAAAAGACTCTATGATTAGTACCCGATTAATAAGATATGAGACAGTATTAATCCAAGAAAAGTTTAATCATTAAATATCTCTAGTCGTAGTATTATCGAGAATGGACATCGATAATGCAAAATAGGCTAGTATTGCACTTCTGCGCGTTATGGAAGCATAACGACATAGTTCTCATATATTTAAGTATTGGATACTTATGCAAGTGTGATAGGAGGTTCTGTTAACCGATGGTACGGGAACAGCTTCGCTCTGGATAGACTCCTGGGAATCTCATTGGTAGTATAACTATGTGTCTATGGGAATCTAAATCAGGGTAGGTGTATTTGTTCTTAACCTGAGACTTGCATCGCTAATACTTGCGACAATCAGTACGCTTTGGTTTTGGTCATCCGGGGCTTTAACAGGTTCTGTGTACGCCTCTTCTGGGTTTACTGAGAATCGTAGTGTATTGGGTGTGATGTCAAGATGGTAGTGTCACTTCAGTCATATGGAGATGATGATCACGCAGGGATACAGAACTAGTACTCTTAAATTCTGCAGCTATCGGGATAGTATGACTAGGTCATGATTATCTGATTACAGAGACTAGTTGCGAGTGATCCGATATATGCTTCGTACGGGGCATACACAATTCCAGCCCCAGGCATAGCATGTGACATCCGATACTGGATCATAATACGCAATACTTAGTATACTACGCCTGTTAAAGATTATGTATTCCTTAAAAGAATATTTTTGGAAAATTGGGTAGGCACGGTGCTTTGCTAGAAGCCAACCATGTCTTGTAAATCGGTAAGAACATGGTACTAGGTACGCACGTATTCGGATAGTCCGATGAACGTATTTACTGCCAACATATCCAGGGATCTCACGGGTCACTTCCCAAAGATTCACCAATGACGTTTAACTCGAACAAAATTAATCTAGGATTAATTATGAGAGAGAGAAAATTAATCTAGGATTAATTGCAGCAAGAATTTATCTGGGATAAAATTCGGATATACGAGAGAGCACGATTAATTTAGAATTAATCGATTAAATAATATATGGGATATATTAATTGAAATTGGATTTCAATGCGGAATTAAAATTGGATTTTAATTCGTGCAACCAAATTAATTTAGAATTAATTCGTAAGCGACTTTAAGAATAATTTTGCAAGGTATAATTATTTAATTATATTATATTTTATTATGTCGCAACGAAAAATTCGTTTAATTCGGAATTAAACGAACCTGGGCCCGAGCGAAATTGCGTGTTGGATTGGTCGACTTAAATTCAGAATTTAAAAGTGGTGGGACCCACTTGACTTACATCAACAAGTTGACTAGTGATGGAAGTTGTTAATGGTTGAGTGAAAGCTTGATTTGCTTATTCAACACTCAATCAACAACAATTATACCTACTGTGGGAGTTGAAATATTGTGTAATTGATTTTAGAAATCAATATAACAAAAAAACACAAAAAGCTCTCTTTCTCTCCCTTGGTGTCGTGACCATCTTCCTCCTCCATTGAAATTTTGTTTCAAAATTTCTTCAAGCTAGTACTTTCAAGGAGTCATACAAGGTGATATGGAAAATAATCCCTTGAGTTTGGAACACAAACATCAAGCTTGGAGCTTCTGAAAAGAAAAGATTTTTGAAATCTCAACATTCGATCATTGTAAGTATTTCCGCTACTTCATTGAATACTCAGACACAATATCATCTTAGAGATCCTTGGCATGTTCTATGAACACTAACAATGGTATAAGAGCCTTTTCTAAGCATGATTTTATTCTAGGGTTTATATACTTTAATTTGGGGATTTTGTGTTTGGAGCATGATTTCTTCAAATTGGTTGTTTGGTTGAGCTTGGATGATGATGAATTAGATTTATGCACCTCAGGAATTGAGAAAATGAGTTGGATAAAATTTTCCCTAATTTCCTTAGCCTTGGCCGAATACTACCCTAGCATGTATCATGGTGATTTTTTGATTTTAGACTATTGGATATGTTTAAATCATGAAATGAATATTGATTGTTGATTTAATTTGATTGAAATCAAAATTGGATATTATTTCTTGAGATTGCTGTGAATACCATAAGCATGAAATTGATTGATTTTGCTTCAATTGTGTTAGACATGAAATGAATATATTAAAGCATGATTAATTAGTTTAATTGATGTTTTGGAAATATTAGTTTAACTAATTAATTATGGCTATTACACTTTAATTAAAATTAATGTGATATTTGGAATGTTATATTAATTAAAGTTAGTCTTTAAAATTGGATTGGGCTAATTTTGTTGTATTTGGGCTTAATGGCCTTGGTTGGGTCAAGCTTGGTTTAGGACAATTGGATTTGATCCATATTGGGCCTAAAACCATTCCATAAAGTCCTAATATAACTTTTGGGCCTTTTAATATTTAATTGGGCCTAATGTGCCAAAATTGATTTTGGCAAAGGGTGATTCCTAATTGAGCATTGGCATCTTGGATTGGATCCATATTGGCCAAAGCTCATGCATTAAGAATTAATTAAAAGCCCATTGGACTTTAATTAAAAGGTATTGGATACTATTTGAGCCTTTGAGACCCATTTAGATTAGATTTAGAATCTTAGTCTAAAAGGCACTAAAATAAATGTAATTATTTAATTTGGAATTAAATTCGAACTAGTATTGAATACAAATTAAATTGGATTTAAAATTGTAGTTCGATATAATTCAAGGATACATAATTTGAGTATTTATTCTTAAACGAGTTGGACTCGCGCAAATCAAATCGTTGTTTGAACATTGGATGGTCATTAATTCAAAGATTAATTAATTAGATTAGATTGATTGAATAACATGCTTTATGTGAATACATGGATGTATTGTATGAATAATGTATATCAAATCGATATTAGAAGGGTGAGGGCAATTTTGTAATTTTTTGTAATAAATTTAGAATTTATTAAATTGGACCTGCGTGTCCAGCCTATTATCTCTATTCTCTTTGTATTTCTTTTCTCACCAATTCCCATAAATGCAAATGAGGTTTCTTTTAGTGTTATTTAATTGGGTAGAAGTATGAATAGTGCTAGCGGGAGAGAGGAAATGGAGAGATTTGTTCTATGAACAAATTTGTTATATATCCATCCGCATATCATTATTAATTTATTTCGCGCCTTATTATGCTTTTAGAATGCATGATTAAGGGTGTATGATGAGACCTGATCAAAGATAATAAATTGGTTGCCAATTTACACGAAAAACCCCCACAATAATATTAAGCTTTTTTCCTTCAATTGAGTAGTTCTCTCTCAAGATCCAAGATTGGCATTGGTTTGTTGGAAAAAGTCAAGATCAATGTCCATCGCGGATGTGTTTGAACCACGAAAGCTTTGTTCTATATCACATGTCTTGGGCGGTTGTGAATTGTTGGCCAAAGTCAAGGTCACTTCTAGTTCATCGACGTGGATTACGAAGCTTTCCCACTGTCAATGGGTCATACTTAACTGGAATCATTAAGTTTGTTGAGCCAAAGCCAATGCTTAGTTGATTCAGAGGAAAAAGTTAGGAAATATATTGGATATATTTGCATATATTGGATATGTGTTTCAGACTTGGAGGTCCACCTACCGGATCTAGGAATTGGATGGGATCCAATTGATCTTAGAGATCTACCTAGTTAAGTTTCATACAGCTTGTTGGCCAAAGTCAAGGTTGTGTGTTATTTAACGGGATCCTAGCCTACTAGGAAACTAGGTTTCCCGAGTACTCCACAAAGGGTTAGAGGCTCGCCGAAAAATAGTGGGAGGCTAGTATTAAATTTACAATTTTATTTAGATACTTGCCAACACACGCTCTTTTATTTTATTTATTGTTGTTATAATATTTAGTTGGACTAATATTTAATATTACTTTCTTTGAACAGTTATACTGTACAAGACACTACTCCACTTGTAGTTGGTCTATAGTGGGACTATAGTAACCATTACATTTGAGTGTACCCAAAATTGTTGATTGGATAGTTGGACTATTGCAATCGAGATGACTGGAAAGATTAGCGTTAATGTTGGATAATATGACCCATAACGTCACTATTTGCACAAATCATTGTGTTGTTGTAGCAAATTAACTATGTAATAAGGAAATTGCACTCTCATCATTTGTGATTAGATCACCATAGATATATAAATGAAGAGAGGTCCCTATGATTAGTTCCTGGATTGAGATGATATGAGACAGTATCAGTCCACAAAGGATTAATCATTAAATATCCCTAGCCGTAGTATTATCGAGACTGGACATCGATAATGCGGAATAGGCTAGTATTGCACTTGTGTGCGTTGTGAGGGCACAACGACATAGTTCTCATATATATAAGTATTGGATACTTATGCAAGTGCGATAGGAGGTCGTGTTTCACACGATGGTACGGGAAACAGCTTCGCTCTGGATAGACCCCTCGGAATCCCATTGGTATTATGACTATGTGTCTATGGGAGGCCGAAATCAAGGTAGGTGTGTATAGTCTTAACCTGAGACTTGCACCGCTAATACTTACGATAATCGATAAACTTTGGTCTTGGTGGTAGGGGGCTTTAACCGGTTCTGTGTACACCACTTCTGGGTTTATCAGAGAGTCGTAGAGTATTGGGTGTGATGTCAAGACGGAAGTGTCACTTCAGTCATATTGGAGATGATGTCACGCAGGATACGGTACTAGTGCTCTTAAGTGTTGCGCAACCATCGGGATATTATGACCAGGTCATAAATATCCGGTTACAGAGACTATGTTACCAGACATCCGACATGTGCTTCGGACGGGGCAGACACTTATCCAGCCCCAGCCCTAGCACGTGACTATCCATACTGGGCCAATATACACAATACTACGGTATACTACGCTTGATACAGATCTATATATTCCTGTAAGAATATTTCTGGAGAATTGGGTAGGCATGGCGCTTTGCTAGAAGCCAACCTTGTCTTGTAAATCGCTACAAACGTAGCACGAGGTACTTACGTGTTCGGATAGTCCGATAACCGTATTTACTGCCAACATGTCCGGAGATCTCATGGGTCGCTTCCTGAAGATTCACCGATGACGTATGACTCGCACTTTGATTAATCTGGGATTAATTAGAAGAGAGAGATAGAATTAATCTGGGATTAATTCGATGAGAGAGAAAATTAATCTGGGATATTTGCAGAGATATTTTATCTGGGATAAAATATTAATAAAAGAGAGAGAACGATTAATTTGGAATTAATCGATAAATAATATATTTGATATATTATTAGAAATTGGATTTCGACGCGAAATTAAATTAGATTTTAATTCGGCGAACGAATTAATTCGTTAGCGACGTGAATAGTGAATTCGCTAGGCGTAATCATTTAATTATGACGTGACGGAAAATTCGTTAATTTGGATTAGCGAACCTGAGCCCGAGAGTGATGCGAGCGCATTCGCATTTCGAATTCGAGCGCGGCACGCGAGTCACATCTAGCGTCAAATCGTTTGTCACATCATGCAGCAAATCAATGTCACTTTGAGTGATGTGACTTGACAACATGTCACTTTATTAAAGTGATGTGATGTGACTTAAAGTAAAAAGTTGAAATGATGGTGATAAGTTGATTGAAGCTTTTGCTTTAATTTTAAATAGAAAAAGTAAATGGTTTATTAAATAATTACGCCTAGCGAATTCACTATTCACGTCGCTAACGAATTAATTCGTTCGCCCGAATTAAAATCTAATTTTAATTTCGCGTCGAAATCCAATTTCTAATAATATATCAAATATATTATTTTATCGATAATTCCAAATTAATCGTTCTCTCTCTTTATTAATATTTTATCCCAGATAAAATATCTCTGCAAATAATCCCAGATTAATTTTCTCTCTCATCGAATTAATCCCAGATTATTCTATCTCTCTCTTCTAATTAATCCCAGATTAATCAAAGTGCGAGTCATACGTCATCGGTGAATCTTCAGGAAGCGACCCATGAGATCCGGATATGTTGGCAGTAAATACGGTTATCGGACTATCCGAACACGTAAGTACCTCGTGCTACGTTTGTACCGATTTACAAGACAAGGTTGGCTTCTAGCAAAGCGCCATGCCTACCCAATTCTCCAGAAATATTCTTACAGGAATATATAGATCTGTATCAAGCGTAGTATACCGTAGTATTGTGTATATGGCCCAGTATCGGATAGTCACGTGCTAGGGCTGGGGCTGGATAAGTGTCTGCCCCGTCTGAAGCACATGTCGGATGTCTGGTAACATAGTCTCTGTAATCGGATATACATGACCTGGTCACAATATCCCGATGGTTGCGCAACACTTAAGAGCACTAGTACCGTATCCTGCGTGACATCATCTCCAATATGACTGAAGTGACACTTCCGTCTTGACATCACACCCAATACTCTACGACTCTCTGATAAACCCAGAAGTGGTGTACACAGAACCGGTTAAAGCCCCCTACCACCAAGACCAAAGTTTATCGATTATCGTAAGTATTAGCGTGCAAGTCTCAGGTTAAGACTATATACACACCTAACTTGATTTCGGCCTCCCATAGACACATAGTCATAATACCAATGGGATTCCGAGGGGTCTATCCAGAGCGAAGCTGTTTCCCGTACCATCGGTGAAACACGACCTCCTATCGCACTTGCATAAGTATCCAATACTTATATATATGAGAACTATGTCGTTGTGCCCTCACAACGCACACAAGTGCAATACTAGCCTATTCCGCATTATCGATGTCCAGTCTCGATAATACTACGGCTAGGGATATTTAATGATTAATCTTTGTGGACTGATACTGTCTCATATCATCTCAATCCAGGAACTAATCATAGGGACCTCTCTTCATTTATATATCTATGGTGATCTAATCACAAATGATGAGAGTGCAATTTCCTTATTACATAGTTAATTTGCTACAACAACACAATGATCTGTGCAAATAGTGACGCTATGGGTCATATTATCCAACAATCTCCCACTTGGCACATAGCCAGTCACTCGAGTGTCTAACACCCGAACTATGTACAATTCGCTCAAATTGCTGAGGAAAGGTTTTCGTCAGCGGATTTTCTTAATTATCGTCTGACGCGATTTACACGATCATCACATCGCCACGATGTATGATCCGAACGAATCAGATGATATAGAAGTATATATCTGGATCGTCGATGAGACCTTTAATTCTTTAGCCTGTGCTGACGCCTAGCTCAGCTGCTAACAGAACTATATCTAATCTAATTAGATTTATTATCGATCCAAATGGCTTCTATTGCTGCCTCAGCTGCAGCAATAATCCGCATTTGTTGTTAATTCGGCAACAGTTATCTTGCTCGGAAGATTTCCAGCTCACTGTCCCAGTGTTCAAACTTTATAGTACCGCAGTATTTACCGGTTTGGAAACTTGCAACAGTGATCCCAGTCACTTCAAGTTCTCCATCTCCATAGTTTAAGACAAACATCTTAGTTCTCTCAGATACTAACAGATGTTCTTTAATCTTCAATCCAGTGACTATCACTTGGATTGACCCGATTGTGACTCCATATGCTCAAAGCGTATGAGACACCAATACAAGTACATTTTAAATGTACAATTTCTCAGAGAGTGTTACCAACTCCAAATCTAGCCCAGTAGATCTTTATTCCTTGAATAAAGGTTGTTACTCCCCAGAATTCTACGGAGAATTTCTTATGAAAGCCAAGCTTTCACCGATTGTTTTATGGGAATTTCATTGTCAGTGCCCTCTCCCACTAACCTCCTTATATACACAAGAATTATTTCGTTTTGAGTCAAATCATAAACTATTATGATTATTTCAAAACGTCAGTTCCAAGAACCCTATGCTTGCTTCAATCCAAACATGGATCGAATAACCGGTAAACCTTGTTTGTCGGTTATACAAAATCGTCAGGTGTTGAAAGCATCCTCCAAAAGGTTTCCTTTTCAGGAAAGCGATTTGATTGCAACTGACACATTTCATAAATGAAATATGCAGTTATCAACAAGCATCTTCAAAATGGATTTACCATGGCAACAGGTAAAAGGTTGAACCGTTATAAACACAATGTTGATAACGATACCTTTCCGTCAAAAGCCTAGCTTTGTACGTTGGTATGTTGCCATCCATGTATGTCTTCCTTGAAGACGTTTAATGTACCATAGGCACAATGCCTTATGGTACAACAACTAGTATCCAAAATAGTTGTTATACATGGAATCCATTTCGGATTCATGGCACTTTGCCGTAACATAGAGTCGATACCTTGTATCACTTCTCTAAACGTAGTCGGATGGTACACCTCCATAAGATTGACATCTTTATGAGGTTAGATCAGAAACCCATACCCTAGGTTGTTTTCTGACTCTATCCGATCTACTAGTTTCTTGTGTATTTGAAGATTAATGGTATAGATTCATCATTGATGAACTGTTTTGTGTTCCATTAAGGACTTCGTGCTTTGAATAGTATTACTCCGATTTTCATCGAGTATCACTATCCTCCCACTGACCACTGCATATCGGTATTCACTCAGGAAAAACCGCATGGTGAGCAACAATCACATTGTTCTCATGTGAGATTTATAAGTACTATACTTATGGTTTCCTTTTAGGATAACCTATATTGGCACTTATCCAATTTGGGTTCTAGTTTGGTATCATCCAAACGTTATGCCTGGCATACCCAAATTATTAGAATAAGAAACCCCGTTTCTTTCCTGTTCATATCCTATATGATATCTGTCAAACAGATTTATATGGAACCTTATTCTAAATAAGTTTTGCACTGTTAATACATATCCTGTTTGAAGGAAATGATAGCTCAGAGCGACTCGTGATAAACCTTATCATGTCCAACAAAATTCGGTTTTAGTTCGGACACACCGTCTAACTGACATGTCTCGTTTAATTGTGTCCTAGACAACAATGCCATAAATAAGTCTCTATTGATCAAATCAATTTGAGCTATTTATTTGTCATTTATATGTTTGAGATTTTATTATATTCAAAATATAAATTCTGTTATTTACATCTAATGTATTTATCTCAGTATCATCTTTATATAATAAAACACTTTAGTGTTTTAGAATATAAAGGTTCACCCGCAGTGGGTTAAACACTGATAAAGAGATAATGTTTCTAGTCAAACTAGTTACATTATAACAGTTCCTAATTTAAGTACACACCCAAAGGGTTAGTTCCTAAACTTAGGTATCTACGGTCGAAACAGCGACTTTCGTCCCGTTTCCGATTCGCAGAGGAATCTCAGCTTGAAGTCAGTATCCTGCTCAAAGCAGATTCTGAATATCAATACATATATATTATGTACCACACTAAGTATTTAAAATCTAATTTCAATACTAGCTGTGAACATAACTAAGACAAACATTTTTAAAGTTAGAGCCTCGCCCTTTCTTTAATTCCTTCGTGTCTTCCATATCCAAATGGCAGTCACTTTGGTATATGTCAATTATCCTTTTCAATATTCACAAACCTTTCGCCAAGCCTTGGGTTTCGGAATATCGAAACGATGTGCACCTCGTGCTACATGCCCAATTGCAAACTTTGACTTTTCTCTTCTCTAGAATAGTCAATTAATTCTCCAAGAATTATAAATTGCAATTTTAATACTTCTTAAATCAAAAAATTAGATTTATGACAAGTATATAAATTAAGCATTAAAGTCATCATCACATAAATCTTCCAAAGATTTTATGCTCTACTTATATTGCTTAATTTTGGGCTTAAGGTATAATAAGTTATTTTATCAAATAAAGTAACCTATTATTTATTCCCAATTTGAAAATTAAATCATTTAAAATATTTTAATCCCAGATTATATTTTAAATATCATTCTTTTCAATTTTATCTTGATTACAATAGTCCAACTATTTAATCAACGATTAGTGGTACTATTTTATAATGATTATAATAGTCCAACTATATAATCAAATATAATCCAAATTAATTAACCTCAATTACATTGATTACTATAATCCAATTATAAAATCAACTGTAAACTGAAATTAATTAATTCAAATATATTGATTAATATAATCCAATTATATATAATCAAGTATAATACAGTCCAACTGTTTATTAAAACAACATTTAAAATATTAGTCCAACTAACTTTTGATTAATATGACGAATAAAATAAAATGAGCGTGTTTAGCGAGTATTCGAACGAATGTTGCAAATTCAATACTTGCCTCCCACTATTTTTCGTCGAGTCTCTAACCCTCTGTGGAGTACTCGGGAAACCGCGTTTCCTAGTGGGCTAGGATCCCGTTAAATAACACACAACCTTGACTTTGGCCAAAAAAGCTGTATGCTATTAACTTAGGTAGATCTCTATGATCAATTGGATCTCATCCAATTCCTAGATCCGGTTAGGTGGACATCCAAGTCCGAAACATATGTATAATGTCAATGTATCCATTACATTTTCCTAACCCTTCCTCTGAATCATCTAGGCCTTGGCTTTGGCCAAAAACAAACCTAATGATTTCAGTTAAGCGGGACCCATTGACGAGGAAAGTTTCGTAATCAATGTCATTGGACAAAAATGATCTTGACTTTGGCCAATAAAAATCACGATTTGGACAAGACACCGATATGCAACAAAACTCTCATGATTCAAGTACATCCTTGATTGACAAAGGTCTTGACTTTGGTCAATAAAAACCAATGCCAACTTCGGATCTTGAACAAGAATCATTCAATGGAAGGATATTTGCTTAATATAAAATGAGGGTTTTTCGCGTGCAAATTGGCTACCAATTTAATTATCTTTGTTAAGGTCTCATCATCATACACCCTTAAACATGCATTCTAAATACATAATAAAGCGAGTATGAAATAAATAATAATGATATGCGGATGGATACTTAACACATTGATCCTAGATCAAATCTCTCACTTTCTCTCTCCCGCTAGCACTTGTATTACTTCTACCCGTTACACTACACTTCTAAAGAAACCTCTTTTACATGGAGGGGAATAGGTGAGAAGAGAATACAAAGAAATAGGAGATAAGGCTGGACACGCAGGTCCAATTTAATAAATCAAATTTATTACAATTTCCAAAATCGCCCAACCCGACTAATATCCATCCGATATACATTATTCAAACATCACAACCATGTATTCATACAAGCATGTTATCAATCAATCAATCAAATTAATTAATCTTGATATTAGTGATCATCCAATGTTCAAACAAAGATTTGATTTTTGTTCGAGTCAAACTCGTTTTGCGAACACGTACTCAAAGTACAATTTCTACGAATTAAATTAAATTACATAATTAAATCCAATTTAATACGTATTTAATTCTAATTCATTATTTAATTCTAAATTAAATATTACACTTTTATTAACGAACCTTTACGACTTAAATTCCAAATTTAATCGTAACGGGTCTCAAAGCCCGATTAACATCTAATGTTTTATTTAATTAAAGTCCAATGGGCTTTTAATTAATTTCTATAGGCGTGGACTTTTGGTCAACTCGGGTCAAACCGAACAACCAAAATCCAATCCGGGAGTTACCCCATAAGCCTTTAAATTAATTTTGGCCCATTAGGCCCAATTAAATAATTAAGGTCCATTAAGTCATAATTGGACCTTTTGGATTCGGTTTTGGGCCTAATTGGATCCAACCAATTTTGCCTAAACCCACTTTGTTACAACAAAGCCCAAAAGCCCAATTACAACCTAACAAGCCCAATTTCCAAAATCAAGCCCAAATTAATTAACTTATAAAATTCCAAATTTCACAATTAATTAACCTAAGTGTAATACACAATCAATTACCCAATTAACATTTCTAAAATATCAATTAGCCTAATTAATCATGCACTTTAACAACCAAATAGTGTCCAACACAATTCAATTAAAATCAAACCCAATTAACATGCTTTCAAGTCTCGGCAATTAGGGGTTTTTCAATTCGATTCGGTTTCAATCCAATTGAATCCACAATCAATTTCCCAAATCAATTCAATTCATCCAATGAATTAAAACAAAAAATCACAATGAATTTCATGTTCTTAAGATTCGGCCAAGCCACTTTAAAAGGGAAAAATGTTCCAAATCAAAATTCAATCCAATTGAACTTCAAAACAACATTAACCAATTGTTTTAAGTCATCCAATGATCAAACAAAACAAAATTACCAAGACATTAGGGTTATGCAATTTTCGGCCAAGCCTCCAATTTGGGGAAAATTGAATCCAATCCAATTTCATGAAATTGATCACACACAATCTCAATTAAACATGTTCTAAGCATACTTAAACATCCAATTCAATTAAAACATGCTCAAACACATTTTACCCAATTTCAAGTTTCATGTTCAACCTAAAGAATTGGGGAAAATTGATCTAATCCAATTTTCTTGAAATTGATCATGCACAACTTCAATTCAACCTCATTCAAGCATACTTCATCAAACAATTCAACCAAATCATGCCTAAATCGAGTTTACCCAAATTAAAGTTTTGACCAAAAATAAGCAAATTGGGGAAAATCAATCCAATCAATTTTTTATCAAATTGATTACATATAACTCAAATTAGATCATATATAAGCATTCTTAAACAATCAATTTGTCAGAATCAAGCTAAAATCAAAAAGCCCCAAATTTGCTCAAGAACCCTAATTCGGTTTTCATGCATCAAAAGCTCAAGATACCATTGTTGGAGTTAAATCAAAGTCCCAAGATCAACAGTTAAAGGACATAATCATGGGTGAAAATGTCTTTAACGGCGTAAATTTTCCAGACTAGGAAATGAATCTCAAGATAGTCCTGGGAGCTGAGAAGTTACTCTATTGGATAGAGACTCATCTCGGGCCTTGAGCCTGAAGTTGAGCAAATAGTAGAGCATGAGCTTCGGAAGACTCTTCGTGATGGTAACTTTAGTGCTCAATCGGTTATGTTTACCACAATGACTCCTTAATTTCATCGTCAGAACTAATGATTAGATCCTTATACCATGATGTTGAAATTAAAGAATCTTCATAGATCTAACCTTAGATCTTAGAAGTACAAATTGAAAAAAAAGCTCTTTCGCTCGCATATTTCAGAGGGTACATCTATCAAGCACTAGGTGTCGCAACTGATTACTGATATCGAACAGCTAGGTTAGCTGGGCATGACCTACGAGGTCGAGACTTCCATAGATTTGATCTTACAGTCTCTGCCCGAAAGCTGGGACGGGTTATAATGAACCAAGAGAAAACTCTTGGAGAGTTAATGGCTATGCTCAAGGAGGTAGAGCGAGAGCTTCCAAAAGGGCAAGAAGCGCAAGGCGCATCTTACTTCGACATCCCAGAAGGCAAGGCTTGGCCGAAGGCTTCTGAGGGTGTGAAGAAAAAGGCAAAGTCAAAATCGTCACAGTCTTCTGTGAAGACAAAGGACATATCCCAAAATGTCTGCCTAAACTGTGACAAACAGGGTCACTGGAAGCGTGACTGCCGTATGGACAAGGCAGACATGAAGGAAGTGAAGGCGGGCAAGGCTCCGACTTCAGGTATGTTTGTTATTGTAATAAACGTGTCCACAAATGGTTTTAAAAATTGGATTTTTGATACTGGATGTCGTACATACATATGTACTGATGTGCAGGATCTGCTGATTAGCAGGAGACTGGCTTCATATGAGATCTACCTGCGAGTCAGAAACGGGACGAGAGTCGCTATTTTAGCTGTGGGAACCTATGTTTTGGAACTGCCATTTGGGCATGTACTTATAGGCACTGTATTTTTGCATATAAGTCTCGATGATGAGTCTCATATGGAGGCACTACTCTCTAGGTTACGGAAGTCGCGGGAAATGAATGTCGGAAGGGGAAATTCAGAAAAAGTATGTCATCGGATTCAATTCACATGTTCACTGCTTTCGTTCGTGCTGCATTCGTGAACACATTTGAACGTCAAGCAGATTGCGGGTGTTCATGTAGCGTTCGAATAAGCATTCGAACGGTGTCGGTACTTTTGGTTTTATTACTAGCATCACGCCCAAGACCAATTAGCCCACTAAAACCCACCCAAAAATAATTAAAACATTTAAAACATGTCATAAATTAAAATAATATCCTTCCTAAATTAAATAAATCACATTCCAATCTAAATAATTAACATACCTAAATAAAACAAATCAAATATATCATCTTCCCAATCAAGCCCAATTACCTCCCTAATTAAATAGATGCTTTCATTATGTGACACTAATAAATATATTCCCCCATAATTGCTTGATCCCATTCCTATTCAAACAAGAGGAACCCTAGCCTTTGCCTATAAAAGAAACACAAATCCAACCATTGCTCTCTCCTAGCTCATTCTCACAAAAACACAAAAGAAATAAACCTAGATCTACACGTCAAAAAGCAAGAATATCAAGCAAAATAATTCTCTTCTCCTCCTCAGTCTAGCAACCGAAAACATCACCCCTAAACATTCATTCCTTGCGCGCATACAGCCCTCTAAAATAGCCCCTGTAGTGACCGAAATCTATCCATGAAACTGCACTGCAGTGACTGAAAAATCACCCCCAAACAGCAGCCCAAACATCGAAAATAGTAGCCAAAAATAGTCCCTTAATATAACAAAACAGTGACAAAAAAACTACACTTTAAAACCCTTAAATTACCGCAAGAAACAGCAGCAAAACAGTAGAAAACAGAGGAAATGACAGCTCAAAATAGCGAAGTAGCGAACGAGAGCAGTGGACCAGTAAACCGGAGGAGTTGTGGAGCATCAACCCTTCTGACTGCCGTGTAAAGCACTTTTGAGAGATGACCTAAGAGGTTAAACCTGATGGCACCCTTCTTATTTATTCTCATATTTTTTTGTTGTTTATTAGAATTCCCTCGCATGAGAGTCATTTGTTGATATATGTTATGGTCCTTGGATGAATGAGATATGTGTTCTCTCTTGTGGTATATCAGATGGAAACCCAGACGTAAATTCCGTAGTCGAATCTGAATGGACGGTATTGCGGTTTGCACTCGGGATACAATGCCACGTACCATTTGAGAGATTCACACATTTCGTTTCATCCAACCTTGTATTCGAGCATGATTGGGTTGCTAGTAGGTTATTTATCTTTTAAGCATGATTTAGTCGTTAGTATGCCATTCCTTTCTGCATGTTACTTATTTATGCATGATGATATAGTGCGTATGGGCTAACTAGGGTGGATTAAAGGTCCTCTATTCGAGGCAAATGCCTGAAGGCTACATTTTCCACGATGTTTTGCCGCGTCTGGCGGAGTATGTTTGATTGAATGTGAGATATGTTTAATCGAGCATACGAGGTCCTATATTATCGTTGTCTATATTTTATATGCATTGTAATATAATGTGCATGGGCTAACTGGGGTGGAATAAAGGTCCTCTATTCGAGGGAAATGCCTGAAGGCTACCTTTTCCACGATGTTTTGCCGCGCCGGACGGAGTATGTTTGATTGAATGTGAGATATGTTTGATCGAGCATATGAGGTCCTATATTATCGTTGTCTTTATTTTATATGCACTGTAATGTAATGCGCATGGGCTAACTAGGGTGGATTAAAGGTCCTATATTCGAGGGAAATGCCTAAAGGGTACATTTTCCACGATATTTTGCCGCGCCAGACGAGGTGCACCCGATTGAATGTGAAATGTGTTCCATCGGGCACACGAGGTCTTACATTGTGTATTTGTTCATCCACATATGTGTTTGTACCATTTCAGATGCCATTTTGATAATCTCGTTCGAACGTGTTTCCTAACGCTGCACGAACGTATGCATTCTGTCTCACTCCGTTCGAACACGTTTACGAACGCTACATGAACGTATGCATTATGTCTTATTCTGTTCGAATTCATTTATGAACGCTATATGAACGTACGTATTATGTCTTATTTCCATTTGAACGCACCTCAGAATGCTACTTGAACGCTTGTATTATGTTTACCGTTTGAACGCTTTTACGAACGCTACTCGAACGTGCATGTATTTTATTGTATTATGCATCAGGTCTCATCTCGTTCGAACGCGTTATCAAACGCTATACGAACACGTATATTTTGTTTATCGTTCGAACGTGTTATCAAACGCTACTCGAACGCTTGTATTCTGTTTACCATTCGAACGCGTTTACGAACGCTACATGAACGTGCACACACTAGACAGATTCTTTTATCATGTTTTATGCATGTTTGTTCCCCTAGTCATTCCCTTCCCCATCATATGTTTAGTTAGCTCTCTCCAATATGTATGTACTTAATTGCCTCTTCAGTTATCTCCTTACATTATGCACTTAATTGCCTCTCTTTAATATGCATGCTTGTACAATTATTGTTTATTTGCGTCGCTGTGTTTTTCAATATAATGTGTTCATGAAATTATATGCTTGTCGTTATTCCAATTTATTTTATTTATGCATGAACTTAGAAGTAGATTATCCTTGGAAATATATGTTGCGTAGATTCGGTTAAGTTATTGCATAAATTATTTCATTACAAGTGGCATAAGTAAGGGACCATTCCGAACCCAACAGTTTGAGGTCTTCCCTTGCGAGGGGTGAGTGCGGCCTTAAATCATTTTCCTGGTTGTGGAAACACAGAAACTGGACGACGCATGCTGTTCTAGGCTCGCCGCCTAGTCGGGAGTATGGAGTAGCCACGGGGGACTAAACCGAAGAATAATGGAGTCGCCACCCGGTGTGAATCGGGAAATTGAGATTTAAGGCCGCACTCACCCCTCGCAAGGGAAGACCTCAAACCGTTGGGTTCAGAATGGTCCCTTACTTATGTCACTTGTAATGAAAGGATTTGTGTAATAATTTAATCAAGCTTAAGTAACACTTATTTCCAAGAGTATCATGCTTCTAAATCCATATGCGTAAAAAATAAAACTTACACCTAAATTTGCATATATTTCACATCTAAGATTACATGCTTGAAAGTACATAAAAGTAGCAACGAATATACAACTTCATTGGCATATTGTATTCATGGAAACACCAGCACACACTAACCACACAAGCACACATAAAGGCGAATCAAATGATGGCGAACATGTGATTTCATAGACATATCATAAACAAATAGCCATTACATGTCCATGCACAAATAAAAGAGTCAACTAAGTACATAATGCAAAAAGACACTTAAGGATGCAATTAGGCATTAAAGTAAGCATGCTATGTTGTGGTGCAAAAGAAGATAACTAATATGGACACAAACACACATGTGAGCACTTTTTCAAGTGGTACGTGGAATTGTATCCCAAGTACAGACCGCATTACCGTCCATTCGGAATCGGCTACGGAATATATGTCTGGGTTTCCATCCGATATACTACAAGAAATAATACTCAAATGCTATTATAACATGGATATATGAATTATACTACGTTAAGCCAAGACTAAGGTAAATGATGCATCCAATATATGAAAGACGCGGCGAATATCGTAGTAAAGGTAGCCTTTTAGGCTTTTTCTTCTCCCAAATGGAGAACCTTTTTATTCAACACAATAAGCCCATGCGCTTTCCATTACAATGCGTACAAAGACAAAGATAACTATATGAAACTTCGTATACCCGATTGAACACATCTTATATTCAACCGAATATACATCAACCGGCGTGGAAAAGCATCGTGGTAAAGGATTTTAACCCCTTCAAATAGGGGACCTTTAATCCGACTTACTAAGCCCATGCGCTCGATTGCATCATGCGTACAAAGAATAAAGAAAATAACATCAAACTTAGTATACCCGATTGAACATATCTTACATCCAACCGAACACACATCAACCGGCGTGGCAAAGCATCGTGGTAAAGGGTTTTAACCCCTCCAAATAGGGGACCTTTAATCCGACTTACTAAGCCCATGCGCTCGATTGCATCATGCATACAAAGAATAAAGACAATAACATCAAACTTCGTATGCCCGATTGAACATATCTTACATCCAACCGAACACACATCAACCGGCGCGGCAAAGCATCGTGGTAAAGGGTTTTAACCCCTCCAAATAGGGGACCTTTAATCCAACTTACTAAGCTCATGCGTTCGATTGCATCATGCATACAAAGAATAAAGACAATAACATCAAACATAGTATGCCCGATTGAACATATCTAACATCCAACCGAACACACATCAACCGGCGCGGCAAAGCATCGTGGTAAAGGGTTTTAACCCCTCCAAATAGGGGACCTTTAATCCGACTTACTAAGCCCATCCGCTCGATTGCATCATGCATAAACAAGTAACATGCGTAATTCAAATGACGAAAAATAAATAAATCAAAGCAATATAAAAAAAATGAAGGTGCCGTTTACTCAAGCAGTACGTGGAGTTGGATCCCGAGTACAGATCATACTACCGTCCATTCGAATCGGCTATGAAATTTATGTCTGGGTTTCCATCCGATATACCGCGAGAGTTGACACATCTTTCATTTTATTCCAAGGCCACAACATACAATATTTCGTAATGCATGCATATTTATCTACTCAAGGGCCACAACATGCATTTTAACAGAACAATCATGCGAACAATACTCAATAAATAATAAAAATAAAACAGAAAATGAATATGGAAAATACCCTCAGGTCTAACCTTTTTTGCCGACTTTCAGACTTGTGTTTCACGGAGATCGAAAGGGTAAAGCTCCTCAACTTCTTCGGTTCACTGGTTTAGCGTCTTAGCTCACTGTTTTGTTGTTTTGCTTGCTGTTTGGCCTCATATTTGCTGCTGTTTCCTATGTATTTTCTGCTCGCTGTTCAAGTCACTGTTTTATGTTTCAACGGACTATTTTGGGTGTTAATTTGCTATTTTTTTTGGGTTAATTTGCTGCTATTTTAAGGTGATTTTGGGCTGTTGTTTGCGTGTTTAGGGCTGCTGTTTTTGGGGTAATTTTCGGTGTATGTAGCTACTATTTTTGGGGTTATTTTCGGTGATGTGTGGGGGTTTATGGGGCTGGTTTTCGGTGGTGATTAGGGGCTGTTTTGAAGGCAAGTGTGTTTGTTTATTAGGCGTGGCTTCAACGTGGTCAAGGGGGCTGTTTTGATGCGTGGAGGGCTGTAGTTGGCGAGAGGCTAGGTGTGATTTGTAGAGGCGTGATGGTGTGTAGGAAGCAGGCTGGCTGGTTCCTTTGTGCGTTTAAAGACAGTGGGTGTGGCAATCAATCGAGACAATTGGCGTGAGAAAGTATGGCTTGCGTAAGGGTGATTGGTGTGTGGTCGTGTGTGTTGTGAGAATTGGTGAGGGACGTGTGGCAATAGGGCTTATTTCTTTGTGTTTTAGAAGACAATGCAAGGGTTATTTTCTTTGCCTTTGATGTGAATGAGCCAGGTGAGAGAGGGATTGGAGAGAGGTCGTGAGTAGTTTAGGGTTTTTTTTGTTGTTGTGCCGTGAGTGGGGAGTGTGAATGGGAGACCTCTTAGGGTTGATTTAGTGTGTGTTTTATAGTTGTCAATTAGGGTTTGCATGGATAGGGATTTGTAATATCTAATTAGTGTCACAAAAGGAAAATATATATTTGATTGGGGGACAAATTTTGGTGAATTAGGAAGGTTGAATATTTGATTGGTTTAGATTAGGAATACAATATATTTAATTTGTTATGATTGATTTTAATTAGGCATTTAATTTGTTAATTAGGTGAGTAAATATTTTAAATTGGTGAGTGATTTATTAAATTAGGAAGTGATTTATTTTAATTTTGGTAATGATTTATTTAATTTTAGTATTAGATTTAATTTATTTTAATTAATTTGGTAAATGGTTTAATTATTTAATTTAATTTAATTACATTATCTAATTAATATTTAATTTAATATTTGATTTAATTTGGGTGTAATTTAGGGTGATGGGCGTGTGGGCCTAGTCATGGTGGGCTAGGTTTGTGTGGGGCCAAATGTGTGTGGGCTAGATGGGGTTTGGGCTAAGGGTGTGTTTTAAAAAAAGGTCCAACAAGCAAACCCGAAGCAAAACAAGTGAACTAAAATCCAACAAAATACCGATTCCCTTCCGACGTCCGTTTCCCGCGGCTCCCGCGACTTAAAAGGTAGTGCCTTCAAATGAGACTCATCATCGGGTTTCACATGCAAAAATGCAATGCCTACAGTCGCCCCCACTTTGATGGGACTTGTGTAGTGTGTGACTTTGAACAATCCTATCAAAGTTATGCAATGCATTTCTACTTACCTAGCTCGGCAGCTGCCACTTGACTTGCCATGTGTTGAGTTGAGTTGATTAGGTGGTGAGGAGCTGCGACCCCTGGTTCATTCCCAAACCGTGCTCCATTTTTGGAGTGCCATTTTCGGCATCTGTTGTGTGTGTTCCATTTTGGAGTGCCATTTTCGGCATCTGTTGTGTGTGCTCCATTTTGGAACGCCATTTTCAGTATTTGCTATGTGTTCTCCATTTTGGAACGCCATTTTCGGCATCTGTTGTGTGTGCTCCATTTTGGAACGCCATTTTCGGCATCTTGTTACGTGTGCTCCATTTTGGAACACCATTTTTGGCATTTGCTGTGTGTGCTCCATTTTGGAACGCCATTTTCGGCATCTTGTTGTGTGTGCTCCATTTTGGAACGCCATTTTCGGCATCTGTTGTGTGTGTTCCATTTTGGAGCGCCATTTTCGGCCTCTGTTGTGGTAGCGGTCCATTTCTGAACCGTGCTGTCCGAGAATGTGGCTCATTTTTGAACCGTTACTTGATGAGGTGGTCTTTCCTGCTACAATCCTGCGAATACAAAATAAAAATTGTATGTATGTGATATGTATGCATGTATGTATGGATGCATGATGCTGATGTGGGCTTCGCCCCCCTAAACCGACACTGATGTAGGCCTCGGCCCTGTGACTCATCCCCAAACTGATACTGATGTGGGCCTCGGCCCTAGGACTCATCCCCAAACTGATGCGGATACGGGCCTCGCCCACAGACCGATACTGATATGGGCCTAGCCCCAAACTGATACTGATATGGGCCTCGCCCCCAACTAATACTGATGTGGGCCTCGCCCCCAACTGATACTGATGTGGTCCTCGCCCCCAACTGATACTGATATGGGCCTTGCCCCAAGAATGATACTGATATGGGCCTCGCCCTAAACTGATTCTGATGTGGGCCTCGCCCCCAACTGATACTGATATGGGCCTCGCCCCCAGCTGATACTGATGTGGGCATCACCCCCAACTGATACTGATATGGGCCTTGCCCCCTAGACTGATACTGCTGATATGGGCCTCGCCCCCAGACTGATACTGCTGATGTGGGCCTCGCCCCCTAGACCGATACTGCTGATATGGGCCTCGCCCCCAGACTGATACTGATATGGGCCTCGCCCCCAGACTGATACTGATATGGGCCTCGCCCCAAACTGATACTGATGTGGGCCTCGCCCCCAACTGATACTGATATGGGCCTCGCCCCCAGCTGATACTGATGTGGGCCTCACCCACAACTGATACTGATATGGGCCTTGGCCCTAGACTGATATTGATATGGGCCTCGCCCCAAAATGATACTGATGTGGGCCTCGCCCCAAACTGATACTGATATGGGCCTCGCCCCCAACTGATACTGATGTGGGCATTACCCCCAACTGATACTGATATGTGCCTGGCCCCCTAGAATGATACTGCTGATGTGGGCCTCGCCCCCTAGATTGATACTGCTGATATGGGCCTCGCCCCCAGACTGATACTGATATGGCCTCGCCCCAAACTGATACTGATGTGGGCCTCGCCCCTAACTGATACTGATATGGGCCTCGCCCCCAGCTGATACTGATGTGGGCCTCACCCCCAACTGATACTGATATGGGCCTTGGCCCCAGACTGATATTGATGTGGGTCTCGTCCCCTAGACTGATACTGCTGATATGGGCCTCGCCCCAGACTGATACTGATATGGGCCTCGCCCCTAGACTGATACCGCTGATATGGGCCTCGCCCACAACTGATACTGATATGGGCCTCGCCCCTAGCTAATACTGATGTGGGCCTCACCCCCAACTGATACTGATATGGGCCTCACCCCTAAACTGATACTGATATGGGCCTCGCCCCTAGACTGATACTGCTGATATGGGCCTCGCCCCTAGACTGATACAGATAGGGGCCTCGCCCCCAGACTGATACTGATATGGGCATCGCCCCAAACTGATACTGATGTGGGCCTCGCCACTAGACTGATACTGGTGATATGGGCCTCGCCCCCAGACTGATACTGATATGGGCCTCGCCCCCAGACTGATACCGCTGATATGGGCCTCGCCCCAAGACTGATATTGATATGGGCCTCACCCCTGTGATTCATACCGCTGATATGGGCCTCGTCCCCAACTGATACTGATATGGGCCTCGCCCCTAGCTGATACTGATATGGGCCTCACCCCCAACTGATACTGATATGGGCCTCACCCCTAGACTGATACTGCTGATATTGGCCTCGCCCCCAGACTGATACTGATATGGGCCTCGTCCCAAACTGATACTGATGTGGGCCTCGCCCCTAGACTGATACTGCTGATATAGGCCTCGCCCCCAGACTGATACTGATATGGGCCTCGCCCCCAGACTGATACCGCTGATATGGGCCTCGCCCCTAGACTGATATTGATATGGGCCTCGCCCCTGTGATTCATTCCTGAAGACCGCTGACATTGTACTGTTGCTGCTTTTGGTTGGCTTGCATTTGACGCTTTCTCTTTTTCTCCTTTGAAACCTGTTATTACAAAACAGAACAAACACAAAAAGGATGCAAATATGTTACGTGTATGCATGCATGAATGAATGAGTTTCCTATCCCGTTGGGTTAGGTCTTCTGCTAGTTCTCCTGGTGATCGCTCGACCTTTTCTTCCTTAGGCGAAATACTGCTTCAATCTATCCATGTTTATTGGCTCGGTGAACTCATCCCCCTCCAAACTTGACAGTCTCACTGCCCCATTTCCCAATTTCTGAATGATCATCATATCTTTCTGCTTGCTGCTTTCGGGAATTCCCCGTGTTCTAAACATAACTGAATTTCATAGTACCAAGGTTGAATGCTTTTCTCCAATATACTCATGTTCCGGTTGAAAGGAAGAGATTCAGGCAAGTAAGCAAAACGAACGTCTTTATTATCATTAAGAAAAGGTTCGAACGAAGAGACAAAATCAATGTCTTTTTTAAAAATGCAGGATCAAATAAACTAGGAGGAATAACTTCATCATTCGCAGCATTGCCTTCTTCATTGGCCTATGGTTCTCCACCGTTGTCATCCCCTATTCCTATGAATGAAGCTGAGTGGTTGAGAGTTTGGAGGACAAGGGTTTCGGGTATGCCAGAGTTGATCATGTAGTTGGGTAGGGGATTTCTGTGTACGTTGGGTTGTTCTCTTTCTGGGTCAGGTATTTTGTGGGAGTCAATGAGGTTTTGGATCTCATGCCTAAGGCGGGTGCAGCTATCAGTTTCGTGACCCCTTCTCCGATGGAAGTGACAATACAGGCTTAGGTCAAGGTTGGGTGGTACAGGGTTTGGAATTGGTTTAGCCTCTAAGGGTTCCAGAAGTCATTGGGCCTTCAGCTTTTCGAACACCCTTGAAAGAGGCTTACCAAGGTTGGAAAATCGCCTGCTTTTGATGGCAGTGACCTCAGCGGTAGCGGGCTTGGTCCCTGAAGGTCCCTCAATATTCCTTCTATTCTAGCCATAGAACTTTCTATTTTCAGCCTCTTCTTCTTCAATATCCATAAATGTCTCCCTCAATTGTCGGAAATCCGTAATCATCGAAGTCATCCTCCGTAGCTTACCATAAATGGAGGGCTTAGTACCCTTGATGATCATTTTGATCTGGTCTTTCTCAGAGAGCCGAGTCTGCATCTTCAAAAGCTGGCTTCTCCAGCGGTCTACATACTCCTTGAATCTTTCTTCCGGCTTCTACTTAGTGTTCTCCAAATCACGGAGTGACAAGTCAATCTCTAAGTCTGTAACATACTGCTTCAGAAAAGCATCAGCTAGTTCCCTCCAATCTTCCTTAACCTTCTTCTCAAGGCTATGATACAAAACCACAGGTGCCCCCTCAAGTGACATCCCAAACATCTTTTGGACTTGGTGTTGTGATAGGCCCATTGAACTCATGACTGAGACATATTGCTACAGATGGACCCTCGGGTCTCCATTCCCATTAAACTTGGCCATGTCGGGCATTTTAAATTGAGCTGACAGCTGTTCTCCGAAGGTCATTGCCTCATAATCTAACAACTCTTCATGTTTACCCCTCATTTTGCGGGTAACTGACTCAACCTGATCCCGAAGCTTCTGAAATTCTGCCTGAGACCCAATCACTTTGCCTGTTGCATATTCTGCCATGTCATCATCAAAAGTGGGGATATCATCCCCTAACCCATTTGAAGGCTCCTCGCGCCTCACATTCTCAGAATTTCCCCCAACACGGGGCACATCCATATTTGCCATTGCAGTAGTCAAGGCTTGCAACTGTTCGGTAATCTTGGCGAAACCATTTTCTAACTGATCTATCCGAGATATCTCATTATCGGATGTACTCATATCTTTTTACCGGTCTTTTAGTGAGTCTTCACTCTTCCCCAACCCAACGGGAATCTATGATGGCTTTTTGAACACAACGGGTTAGCATGATGCGTGTATGCATGAAAAGAATGAGACGCATGTGATACAAGGAATATATCAATTTATTAAAATTTTCATACAAATTGGCCCATCATCATTTTAGAAGCTTTTGGGCTAACTGTCATAGGAGTGAACTCGTCCCAGTTTAAATGGCCCAACAAGTTCACATCTCATGGCAAGAAGTCCAACCGTATCCAAATGATAATGTTCCTAAACACAAGCACAAAGTGGCCCATCAATCACTTAGAAGCCTTTGGCCCAATCGTCATAAAATACGTTCTTGTCCCAGTTTAAATGGCCCAACAAGCCCATATCCCATGACAAATGGTCCAAATGGATCCAAACGACGATGTTCCCAAACACAAGCATAAAAGAAAGATAATGGAAACATAAAACAATGATTTCTACAGAATGGCATATCAACATTTCAGAAGCTTTGGGCCTAATGGTCATAAGGTACGAACTCGCCCCAGTTTAAATGGCCCAGCAAGTTCGCATTTCTGACAATAGTCCAACTGCATCCAAATGAGGATGGTCCACAAGCATATACTCAAGGAAATAATTGTTACTTTAACCATACAACCCCGGTCTATGGGTAGGTTCGCGAGAGTGTAGACAAAGGCTCTCACCGGTGAAGGATGGCTCACAACTAGGTCTCCCCAATCAAGGGTTCGAGCGGCCAAGTGAGCGCACCCTTTTTTATACACTAAGGTACGTGCCAGTGAGCTATGGTATGTGACCGACTGTCAAATGGATTTCCCATTGTAGATTCCCCAGAGGGAGGGTGGAGCGAGGCTCACTTAAATACCCAAGCCTCTTAGGCTCTTATCGCTTGGTGTCAGGAATAAACAACGAGTCCTCCAAATTAGTTCATCACAATAGGCTACGAGTAGATGACTATCTTGGTGCCTTCACAGCTTTTCCTTCTAGAAAGGTAGTGAGTGAAGGAAGACACCAAACCATTACCTAGCCTCAAAATGCCTTTGATTAAACCCCCATTTTATCCACTATAGACACGGTCAATTAGAACATAAATCCAAACATTACAAGATAATATTTCGAGGCCGATTCTCTATCCCCAGTGGAGTCGCCAGACTGTGGGAACACAGAAACTGGACGACGGAGTAGCCACGGGGGACTAAACCGGAGAATAATGGAGTCGCCACCCGATGTAAATCGGGAAAATGAGATTTAAGGCCGCACTCAGCCCTCGCAAGGGAAGACCTCAAACCGTTAGGTTCGGAATGGTCCCTTACTTATGTCACTTGTAATGAAAGGATTTGTGTAATAATTTAATCAAGCTTAAGTAACACTTATTTCCAAGAGTATCATGCTTCTAAATCCATATGCGCAAAAAATAAAACTTACACCTAAATTTGCATATATTTCACATCTATGATTACATGCTTGAAAGTACATCAAAGTAACAACGAACATACAACTTCATTGGCATATTGTATTCATGGAAACACCAGCACACACTAACCACACAAGCACACATAAAGGCGAATCAAATGATGGGGAACATGTGATTTCATAGACATATCATAAACAAATAGCCATTACATGTCCATGCACAAATAAAAGAGTCAACTAAGTACATAATGCAAAAAGACACTTAAGGATGCAATTAGGCATTAAAGTAAGCATGCTATGACGTGGTGCAAAAGAAGATAACTAATATGGACAAAAACACACATGTGAGCACTTTTCTAAGTGGTACGTGGAATTGTATCCCAAGTACAGACCGCATTACAGTCCATTCGGAATCGGCTACGGAATTTATGTCTGGGTTTTCATCCGATATACTATAAGAAATAATACTCAAATGCTATCATAACATGGATATATGAATTATACTACGTTAAGCCAAGACTAAGGTAAATGATGCATCCAATATATGAAAGACGCGGCGAATATCGTGGTAAAGGTAGCCTTTTAGGCTTTTTCTTCCCCCAAATGGAGAACCTTTTTAGTCCAACACAATAAGCCCATGCGCTTTCCATTATAATACGTACAAAGACAAAGATAAATTTATGAAACTTCATATACCCGTTTGAACACATCTTATATTCAACCGAATATACATCAACCGGTGCGGCAAAGCATCGTGGTAAAGGATTTTAACCCCTCCAAATAGGGGACCTTTTGTTGGACAATTATGACCCATAGCGTCACTATTTGTACATATCATAGTGTTGTTGTACAAATTAACTATGTGACAAAGGAGATTGCACTCTTATCATTTGTGATTAGATCACCTAGATATATAAATGATGAGAGGTCCCTATGATTTGTTCCCGGACAGAGAATGATATGAGACAGTATCAGTCCACATAGGATAAATCATTAAATATCCCTAGTCAGAGTATTATCGATATTGGACATCGATAAATACGTAAAAGACTAGTATTGCACTTGTGCGCGTTTGTGAGGGAACAACGGCATAGTTCTCATATATTTGGGTATAGGATACTCATGCAAGTGTAATAGGAGGTCGTGTTTTACCGACGGTACGGGAAACAGCTTCGCTCTGGATAGACCTCGCAGAATCCCATTGGTAGTATGACTATGTGTCTATGGGAGTCTGCAATCAGGGTAGGTGTATTTAGTCTTAACCTGAGACTTGCACCGCTAATACATACGACAATCGATATATTTTGGTTGAGGTCGTCCAGGGCTTTAACAGGTTCTGTGTACGCCGATACTGGGTATATTGAGAATCGTAGTGTGTTGGGTGTGATGTCAAGACGGAAGTGTCACTCCAGTCATATGGAGATGATGGTCACGTAGGATACGGAACTCGTTCTCTTAAATGCTCGAGCTATCGGGATATTATGACTAGGTCATGTATATCCGATTATAGAGACTAGTTACCAGACATCCGATATGTTCTTCGTACGGGGTAGACACAATTCCAGCCCCAGGCCTTGCACGTGATCATCCGATACTGGACAGAAATACGCAATACTTCGGTATACTACGCTTGATATAGATCGCTTATTCCAGTAAGCATGTTTCTGGAGAATTGGGTAGGCATGACGCTTTACTAGAAGCCAACCTTGTCTTGTAAATCGGTATAACCGTAGTACGAGGTACTTACGTGTTCGGATAGTCCGACGACCCGATTTACTGCCAACATATCCAGAGATCTCATGGGTCGCTTCCCAAAGATTCACCGATGACGTATGACTCGCACTTTAATTATTCTGGGATTAATTAGCAGAGAGAGAAAATTAATTTCTAGAGAGAGAAAATTAATCTGGGATTAATTAAAAGAGAGAGAACGATTAATTTGGAATTAATCGATAAAATAATATATTCGATATATTGTATGAAATTGGATTTCGACGCGGAATTAAAATTGGATTTTAATTCGGGCAAACGAATTAATTTAGAATTAATTCATTAGCGACGTGAATAGTGATTTCGCTAGGCGTAATCATTTAATTACGACGCGACGGAAAATTCGTTAATTTGGAATTAGCGAACCCGAGCCCGAGAGTGATTGCGAGCGCATTCGCATTTCGAATTCGAGCACGGCACGCAAGTCACATCAAGCGTCAAATCGCTAGTCGCATCAATTGTCAAATCACTTGTCACTTTGAGTGATGTGATGTGACTTGACATGTTGTCACTTTATTGAAGTGACTTGATGTGAATAGTAAAAGTGATAGGCGATGGAAAATCATTTTTGCTTTTTGCTTTTGACATTTTGACTTTGCTTTTTGAAAGTAAAAGGTGGTAAATGCTTTTATTAAATTTTGGAAAATATAAAAAGCATTTACACTTTCTCTCTCTCTTGCATATTCAAGTTTTTTTTTAGGGTTTCAAAATGGAGCCAAAATCGTTTTCTCTCTCTCTTGGTCCATGATCGATTTCTTCATCATTTATTTTGCTTTGATCGATTAAAATGGAGAAGAACAAGTGCTAGCACACTCTAGGGTTTATACTATGGTGATATGGAAACGAATTTATGAGCTTGGAATTCATTTTTGAACCTTGAAGCTTGGAGCTTCTAAGGAGACATCCATGGCCGAATCTTCAAGGAGGAAGATGACCCAAAACCGCGCAGTCCACTTGTCCAGAAAGCTCATTGCCGACCTTCACCAAGGAGGAAAATGGATTTTGTTCTTCCAAGCATCAAACCAATCAATGTGAGTATGTATTTCGCCTTATTCCTTTGATGTATTCATGCGTTTTTGTGCTTGATTTTGTTGATCTTGGGACCTAATTAGAAACCAACAATGGTATCAGAGCTTAGTTCAAGCATGAAAAAGTTAGGGTTAAAATTGGGTAAACTCAATTTGAGCATCAAATGGTTAAATTGTTTGATATAGTATGCTTGAATGAGGTTGAATTGATGTTGTGCATGATCAATTTCAAGAAATTGGATTGGATTCAATTTTCCCCAAATTTTGGGCATGGCAAATTGGGTAAAATCAATTGAAGCATGATTTGATTAAATTGATTGATTAAGTATGCTTAAATGTTGTTGAATTAATGATTGATTGGATCAATTTGAAGAAATTATGTTTTGAACAAATTTCCCCAATTTTTTGTGTTGGCATAATGTGACAAATTTGGGTAAACTTGATTTTGAGCATATTTTGTGAAATTGGATGAATGAGAATGCTTAAAGTATGTTTAATTTAAGATTGATTGGATCAATTTGTTGAAATTGTGTTTGGAACAAATTTCCCCAAATTGCTTATGTTGGCCGAAATTAAAGAACCCTAAATTTCTTGGTGATTTTGTTTGTTTGATCATTGGATGACTTAAAACAATTGGGTAATGTTGTTTTGAAGTTCAATTGGATTGAATTTTGATTTGGAACATTTTTCCCAAATTAAAGTGGCTTGGCCGAATTCAATAGAATATGAAATTCATTGTGTTTTTTGTATTTTGAATCATTGGATGAATGTAATTGATTTGGGAATGATGATTGTGGATTCAATTGGATTGAAACCGAATCGGATTGGAAAAACCCCTAATTGCCGAGAACAAAAGCATGTAAAATGGGTTTGATTTTAATAAATTTTGTTGGACACTATTTGTCATTAAAGTGCATGATTAAGTATGCTAATTGATGTTTTAGAAATATTAATTGGGTGGTTAATTGTGTATTACACTTAGGTTAATTAATTATGGAATTTAGAATTTTATAAGTTAATTAATTGGGCTTGTTTTTGGAAATTGGGCCTTATAGGTTTTAATTGGGCTTTTGGGCTTGGTTGTACCAAGTTAGGTTTAGGCCAATTTGGTTGGATCCAATTGGGCCTAAAACCGCATCCATAATGTCCAATTATGACTTAATGGACCTTAATTATTTAATTGGGCCTAATGGGCCAAAATTAATTTAAAGGCTTATGGGGTAACTCCCGGATTGGATTTTGGTTATTCGGTTTGACCCGAGTTGACCAAAAGTCCACGCCTTAAGAAATTAATTAAAAGCCCATTAGATTTTAATTAAATAAACATTATATGTTTATCGGGCTTTGAGACCCGTTACGATTAATTTGGAATTTAAATCGTAGAGGTTCGTTAATAAAAGTGTAATATTTAATTTGGAATTAAATAGTGAATTAGAATTAAATGCGTATTAAATTGGATTTAATTATGTAGTTTAATTTAATTCGAGAATTCGTACTTTGAGTACTTATTCGCAAAACGAGTTTGACTCGAGCAAAAATCAAATCGTTGTTTGAACATTGGATGATCACTAATTATCAGATTAATTAATTTGATTAGATTGATTGATAACATGCTTGTATGAATACATGGTTGCGATGCATGAATAATGTATATCGGATGGACATTAGTCGGGTGGGGCATTTTTGGAAATTGTATAATAAATTTGATTTATTAATTGGACCTGCGTGTCCAGCCTTATCACCTCTATACTCTTTGTATTCTCTTCTCACCTATTCCCCTATATGTAAATGAGGCTTCTTTAGAAGTGTAGTGTAACGGGTAGAAGTAAATACATGTGCTAGCTTTGGAGAGAGAAAATGAGATATTTGATCTAGGATCAGTGTAAAGTATCCATCCGCATATCATTATTATTTTATTTCATATGCGATTTATTATGTGTTTAGAATGCATGTTTAAGGGTGTATGATGATGAGACCTTAACAAAGATAATAAATTGGTTGCCAATTTGCACGCGAAAAACCCTCGTTCAATATTAAGCGCCTTTCATTCCATTGAGTGATTCTCACTCAAGATCCGAGACGACATTGGTTTGTTGGCCAAAGTCAAGGCCTTTGTCTGTCGAAGATGTGTTTGAATCACGAAGGCTTTGTTCCATATCGGTGTCTTGTCCAAGTTGTGGTTTGTTGGCCAAAGTGAAGACCACTTCTTGTCCATCGACATTGATTACGAAGCTTTCCATGGTCAATGGGTCGCGCTTGACTGGGATCGCTAAGTTTGTTGTGCCAAAGCCAAGGTTTAGTTGATTCAGAGGAAAAAGGTTAGGTAATACATTGGATGTATTGGCATATATAAGATATATGTTTCGGACTTGGATGTCTCCCTACCGGATCTAGGAATTGGATGGGATCCAATTGATCTTAGAGATCTACCTAGTTAATTATCATACAATTTGTTGGCCAAAGTCAAGATTGTGTGATATTTAACGGGATCGTAGCCCACTAGGAAACACGATTTCCTGAGTACTCGACAGAGGGTTAGAGGCTCGCTGAAAAATAGTGGGAGGCAAGAATTGAATTTGCAATACTCGTTCAATTACTCGCCATACGCGCTCATTCAAATTATTTTGTCGTTAGATTAAATGTTAGTTGGACTAATATTTAAATTGTTGTTTTAATAAACAGTTGGACTGTATTATAGTTGATTATATATAATTGGATTATATTAATCAATATATTTGAATTAATTAATTTCAGTTTACAGTTGATTTTATAATTGGATTATAGTAATCAATGTAATTGAGGTTAATTAATTTGGATTATATTTGATTATATAGTTGGACTATTATAATCATTATAATAAATAGTACCACAAATCGTTGATTAAATAGTTGGACTATTAGAATCAAGATAAAAATGAAATATTAGTGTTTAAAACATAATCCTGGGTGAAAATGTATTTAAATGACTTTAATTTTCAAATTGGGAATAATTTCAGGATGGTCCTGGAAATTAATAAGTTATTTTATTTGATAAAATAATGAATTATGCCTAAAGCCCGGAGTTAAGCAAATAAGTTGAATATGAAATTTGGAATATTCATATAATGATAATTATAGTGCTTAATCCATTATACTTTGATTTTAGAAAGTACTAAAATTGCAATAAATAATTCTTGGAGAATTAATGACTATTCTCAAGGAGACAAAGTCAAACTTTGCAATTAGACAAGTTGTGCAAGGCACGTCTTACTTCGATATTCTAGAAACCCGAGGCTTGGCCAAAGGCTACTGGAATATTGAAAATGGCAAAGGCAAAATCATTATAATCTTTTGGGAAGATAAAATGATATATCCTAAGAAGGAATTGAAGACGAGCAAGGCTCTTACTTCAAATATGTTTGTCATAATTATGTTCACAACTAGTATTGAAATTGGATTTTAAATACTTAGAGTGATACATAAATATGTACTGTTGTTCAGAATCTGTTTTGAACGGGATACTGACTAGAAACATTATCTCTATATCGCGTATAACCCACTGCGGGTGTACCTTTATATTCTAGAACACTAAAGTGTTTTATTATATAAAGATGATATTGAGATAAACACATTAGATGTGAATAACATCATTTATATTTTGAATATAAATAATATCTCAAATACATAACATGACAAATAAATAGCTCAAGCTGATTTGATCAGAAGAAACTAATTGTGGCATTGTTGTCAGGGTTACTAATTGTGGCAATGCTGCGAATGATGAAGTTGTTCCTCATAGTTTATTTGATCTTGCATTTTAAATAAAGACATTGATTTTGTATACTTGTTTGAACCTTTTCTTAATGATAATAAAGACGTTCATTTCGCTTACTTGCCTGAGTCTCTTCCTTTCAACCTCCAACATGAGTATATTTGGCAAAAGCATTCAACCCTAGTACTATGATACTCAGCAATGTTTAGAACACGGGGAATCCTCGGAAGAAGTAAGAAGAAAGATAGGATAGCCATTCAGAAATTGGGAAATGAGGCAGTGAGACTATCAAATTTAGAAGGGAATGAGTTCACCGAGCCGATCAACATAGACAGATTAAAGCAGTACTTTGCCTGAAGAAGAGAAAACCGAGCAGTCACCAAGAGAAGACCTGACAGAAGACCTAACCCGACGAAATAAGAAATTCATTCATGTATGCATGCATACACGTGACGTATTTGCATTCCTTTTCGTGTTTGTTCTGTTTTGTAATCACAGGTTTCAAAGAAGAAGAGAAAATAACAAATGCAAGCCAACCAGAAGCAACAACAGTACATTTTCATCAGTTTTAGGAATTAATCATGGGGTTGAGGCCAACATCAGTCTAAGGAATGAATCAGAATCAGTATCACTTTCAGGAATGAATCACCGGGTTGAGGCCTGCATCAGTATTAGTCTCAGGAAGGAATCCCATGGACGAGGCCCATATCAGTATCAGTTTGGGGATGAGTCATAGGGTCGAGGCCCACACATCAGTAGCAGTTTTGGGATGCGTCCCAGGGTCGAGGCCCACACATATCATCAGCAATTTTGGGGATGAATCCCAAGGTCGAGGCCCACATCCACATCAGTTTGGGGGCGAGGCCCACATTAGTATCGATTTGGGGGTGAGCCCACATCAGTATCGGTTTGGAGGCGAGACCCACATCAGCATCAGTTTTGGGGATGAGTCCTAGAGTCGTGACCCACATCATCATCAGTTTTGGGGATGAGTCCCAGAGGCGAGGCCCACATCAGCATCAGTTTTGGGGATGAGTCCCAGGGTCGTAACCCATATCATCATCAGTTTTGGGGATGAGTCCCGGAGGCGAGGCCCATATCAGCATCAGTTTTTAGGGATGAGTCCCAGGGTTGTGACCCATATAATCATCAGATTTGGGGATGATCCCAGGGTCATGACCCACATCATCATCAGATTTGGGGATGAGTCCTGGAGGCGAGGCCCACATCAGCATCATTTTTTGGGGATGAGTCCCAGGGTCGTGATCCACATCATCATCAGTTTTGGGGATGAGTCACAAAGGCGAGGCCCACATCGGTATCAGTTTTGGGGATGAGTCTCAGGGTCGAGGCCCAGATCATCAGCAGTTTTGGAACATCACATCGCATGAACTACTTTGGCCGAGTGCAAACAATGAAGAGCAAAAAGCGAAATTGAGTCTGGGGGCGACCAGTCAACCACCCCGCAAATAAGGTATTTATCGAGAATTTGAGCAATAAGACTAAAGGAAACTAAGCAATTACCAAGAGAGAATCGATAGGAAGGAACTATGAGCAGGCCCAGGGGGCGACCAAAGACTTTTGCAGGAAAATGGCGCTCTGAAAATGGAGCACGGTTCGGAAATTGAGCACTATCACACGAGACGCCGAAAATGGCACTCCGAAAATGGAGCACGGTTCAGAAATGGACCAAGGAAGGCCTAACCCATCGAAATAGGAAACATATCCATGCATACATGCATATATATCACATACATGCAATTTTTGTTTTGTATTCGCAGGTCTGTAGTGGCAAAGACCATCTCATCAAGTAATAGTTCAAAAATGAGCCACACTCTCGCACAGCACGGTTCGGAAATGGACCACAACAGATGCCGAAAATGGCGCTCCAAAATGGAGTACACACAACAGATGCCAAAAATGCGCTCCAAAAATGGAGCACACGCAACAAGATGCTGAAAATGGCGCTCCAAATTGGAGCACACAGAACATGATGCCGAAAATGGCGCTCCAAAAATGGAGCACACACAACAAGATGCCGAAAATGGAGCACACACAACAAGATGCCGAAAATAGCGCTCCAAAATGGAGCACACACAACAGATGACGAAAATGGCGCTCCAAAAATAGAGCACACACAACAGACGCCGAAAATGGCGCTCCAAAAATTGGGCACACACAAAAGATGCCGAAAATAGCGCTCCAAAAATGGAGCACAGTTCGAAAATGGACCACCAGATCAACTCAGTTCGAAGCAGCAGGCAAGTCAGGTGGCAGCTGGCGAGCCAGGTAAGTAAAAATGCATTGCATAACTTTGATAGGATTGTCATTGTCACACACTGCACAAGTCCCATCAAAGTGGGGGCGACTGTAGGCACTGCATTTTCACATATAAGTCCCGATGATGAGGCTCGTACGGAGGCACTACTCTTTAGGTTGCGGAAGTCGCGGGAAACGAATGTCGGAAGGGGAAATTCAGAATAAGTATGTCAACAGATTCAATTCACATGTTCACTGCTTTCGTTCGTGCTGTGTTTGTGAACACATTTGAACGTCAAGTAGATTGTGGGCGTTCGTGTAGTGTTCGAATAGGCGTTCGAACGGTGTCGGTACTTTTGGTTTTGTTGCTAGCCTCACGCCCAAGCCCAATTAGCCCACCAAAACCCACCCAAAAATAATTAAAACATTTAAAACATGTCATAAATTAAAATAATATCCTTCCTAAATTAAATAAATCACATTCCAATCTAAATAATTCACATACCTAAATAAAACAAATCAAATATATTATCTTCCCAATCAAGCCCAATTACCTCCCTAATTAAATAGATGCTTTCATTGTGTGACACTAATAAATATATTCCCCCATAACTGCTTGATTCCATTCTTGTTCAAACAAGAGGAACCCTAGCCTTTGCCTATAAAAGAAACATAAATCCAACCATTGCTCTCTCCTAGCTCATTCTCACAAAAACACAAAAGAAATAAACCTAGATCTACACGTCAAAAAGCAAGAATATCAAGCAAAATAATTCTCTTCTCCTCCCCAGTCTAGCAACCGAAATCACCACCCCTAAACATTCCTTCCTTGCGCGCATACAGCCCTCTAAAATAGCCCCTGTAGTGATCGAAATCTATCACCGAAACTGTATTGCAGTGACTGAAAAATCACCCCCAAACAGCAGCCCAAACACCGTAAACAGTAGCAAAAAACAGTCAATTAATATAGCAAAATAGTGACAAAAAAACTGCACATTAAAACCCTTAAATTACCGCAAGAAACAACAGCAGAACAACAGTAAAATAGAGGAAACGAAAGCTCAAAACAGCGAAGAAGTGAACGAGAGCAGTGGACGAGTGAACCGGAGGAGTTGCGGAGCATCAACCCTTCCGACGATCGTGTAACGCACTTTTGAGAGACGACCTAAGTGGTTAGACCTGAGGGCACCCTTCTTATTTATTCTCATTTTTTTTTGTTTATTAGAATTCCCTCGCATGAGAGTCGTTTGTTGATATATGTTGTGGTCATTGGATGAATGGGATATGTGTTCTCTCTTGTGGTATATCGGATGGAAACCCGGACGTAAATTCCATAGCTGAATCCGAAGGACGGTATTGCGGTTTGCACTCGGGATATAATGCCACGTACAATTTGAGAGATTTGTACATTTCATTTAATCCAACCTTGTATTCGAGCATGATTGGGTTGCTAGTAGGTTATTTATCTTTTAAGCATGATTTAGTCGTTAGTATGCCATTACTTTCTGCATGTTACTTATTTATGCATGATGATATAGTGCGTATGGGCTAACTAGGGTGGATTAAAGGTCCTATATTCGAGGGAAATGCAGCTGGATTAAAGGCCCTTGCTCTCTCCTATCTCATTCTCACAAAAACATAAAAGAAATAAACCTAGCTCATTCTCAGAAAAACACAAAAGAAATAAACCTAGCTCATTCTCACAAAAACACAAAAAAATAAACCTAGATCTACACGCCCAAAAGCAAGAATAGCAAGCAAAATAATTCTCTTATCCTCCTCCCTCTAGCAACCGAAAACATCACCCCTAAACACTCCTTCCTTGTACGCATACAGTCCTCTAAAATAGCCCCTGTAGTGACCTAAATCTGTCCCTGAAACTGTACTGCAGTGACCAAAAAATCACCCCCCAAACAGCAGCCCAAACACCGTAAACAGTAGCCAAACATAGTCAATTAATATAGCAAAACAGTGACAAAAAAACTGCACTTTAAAACCCTTAAATTACCGTAAGAAACAACAGCAGAACAACAGTAAAATAAAGGAAACGACAGCTCAAAACAGCGAAAAAGCGAACGAGAGCAGTGGACGAGTGAATCGGAGGAGTTGCGGAGCATCAACCCTTCTGACGGTCGTGTAACGCACTTTTGAGAAACGACCTAAGAGGTTAGACCTGAGGGCACCCTTCTTATTTATTCTCATTTTTTTTTGTTGTTTATTAGAATTCCCTTGCATGAGAGTCGTTTGTTGATATATGTTGTGGTCATTGGATGAATTGGATATGTGTTCTCTCTTGTGGTATATCGGATGGAAACCCGGACGTAAATTCCATAGCTAAATCCAAATGGACGGTTTTGCGGTTTGCACTCGGGATATAATGCCACGTACCATTTGAGAGATTCACAAATTTCGTTTCATCCAACCTTGTATTCGAACATGATTGGGTTGCTAGTAGGTTATTTATCTTTTAAGCATGATTTAGTCGTTAGTATGCCATTACTTTCTGCATGTTACTTATTTATGCATGATGATATAGTGCGTATGGGCTAACTAAGGTGGATTAAAGGTCCTATATTCGAGGGAAATGCCTGAAGGCTACATTTTCCAGGATGTTTTGCCGCGCCGGACGGAGTATGTTTGATTGAATGTGAGATATGTTTAATCGAGCATACGAGGTCCTAAATTATCATTGTCTATATTTTATATGCATTGTAATATAATGTGCATGGGCTAACTAGGGTGGATTAAAGGTCCTCTATTCGAGGGAAATGCCTGAAGGCTACCTTTTCCACGATGTTTTGCCGCGCTGGACGGAGTATGTTTGATTGAATGTGAGATATGTTTGATCGAGCATACGAGGTCTTATATTATCGTTGTCTTTATTTTATATGCATTGTAATGTAATGCGCATGGGCTAACTAGGGTGGATTAAAGGTCCTCTATTCGAGAGAAATGCCTAAAGACTACATTTTCCACGATGTTTTACCACGCCGGACGAGGTGCACCCGATTGAATGTGAAATATGTTCCATATGTTGGACAGTTATGACCCATAGCGTCACTATTTGTACAGATCATGGTATTGTTGTACAAATTAACTATGTGATAAAGGAAATTGCTCTTTTATCATTTGTGATTAGATCACCAAGATGTATAAATGATAGGAGGTCCTTATGATTGGTTCCTGGATTGAGATGATATGAGACAGTATCAATCCACGAAGGTTTAATCATTAAATATCCATAGTCGTAGTATTATCGAGATTGGACATCGATAATGCTGAATAGACTAGTATTACACTTGTGCCCGTTGTGAAGGCATAACGGCATAGTTCTCATATATTTGTGTATAGGATACTCATGCAAGTGTAGTAAGAGGTTGTGTTTTACCGATGGTACAGAAAATAGCTTCGCTCTGGATAGACCCCTCGGAATTCCATTGGTAGTATTACTATGTGTCTATAGAAGTCTGAATCAGTGTAGGTGTATTTGGTTTTAACTTGAGACTTGCACCGCTAATACTTACGACAATCAATATACTTTGGTTTTGGTCGTCCAGGGCTTTAACAGGTTCTGTGTACGCCTCTTCTGGGTATATTGAGAATCGTAGTGTATTGGGTTTGATGTCGAGATGGAAGTATAACTCCAGTAATAGTGGAGATGATGATTACGTAGAATACAGAACTCGTTCTCTTATATGCTGCAGCTATCGGGATATTATGACTAGGTCATGTTTATTCAATTATAGAGACTAGTTACCAGAGATCCGATATGTGCTTCGTATGGGGCAGATACATTTCCAGCCCCAGACCTTGCACGTGATATCCGATACTGGATCGAAATACGCAATACTACGTATACTACGCCTGATATAGATCACATATTCCTGTAATGATATTTCTGGAGAATTGGGTAGGCATGGCGCTTTGCTAGAAGCCAACCTTGTCTTGTAAATCGGTAAAACGTAGTACTAGGTACGTACATGTTCGGATAGTCCGACGACCGAATTTTCTGCCAACATATCCGGGGATCTCATGGGTCGCTTCCCGAAGATTCACCGATGACGTATGACTCGCACTTTATTCATCTGGGATTAATTAGATGAGAGAGAAAATTAATCTGGGATTAATTACGGAGATATTTTATCTGGGATAAAATATTAATTAAAAGATAAAAACGATTAATTTGGAATTAATCGATAAAATAATATATTCGATATATCATACGAAATTGGATTTCGAAGCGGAATTGAAATTAGATTTTAATTCGGGCGAACGAGTTAATTTAGAATTAATTCGTTAGCGATGTGAATAGTAATTTTGCTAGGCAAAGTTATTTAATTAAATTAGATTTAATTTCGTCGCAACGGATAATTCGTTAATTTGGAATTAGCGAACCCAAGCCCGGGAGTGTTTGTGGGTGCACTCGCATTGCGAATTAAAGTGCGGCCCACAAGTCACATCAAGTGTCAAATCACTAGTCAATCAATTGATGTGATGTCTAGTCACTTTGAGTGATGTGACAACTTGTCATTGTGATTGATGGTGGTAGTTGGCAAAGCTTTAATGCTTTGACTTTTTGGAAAAGAAAAATTGTATATGTTTATTTTGTTTTTTGAAAACAATTAACTAATACAATTTTTGTAACAACCAACACACTCTCTATTTTTCTTCTTCTCCCTCACACGCCCATGGGGCTGATTTTTCCTCCATTTTCACTGTCAAAGTCGAGAATGGCAAGAAGAAAAGAAGGTGATTTTTGCGGCAAAAATTACCTAGTGCTAGCACGCTTTAGAGTCTTGCTAAGGTGATAGGGAAACCGCACATGTTGTTCGTCGCATCGTTCAACCGCTCAATGTATGTATTCTGCAACTTCCTTGTTGTATTCACATGTATATTTCATTGCTTTAATCGATCCTTGGGACCGTAGAAACCCAACAATGGTATCAGAGCGAAGTTGAGCATGAAACTTGAATTTAGGGTTAAAATTGGGTAAATTGATTTGAGCATGATTTAATAAAATTACTTGATTGAGTATGCTTAAATGATGTTTAATTGAAGTTGTATTGGATCAATTTCATGAAAAATGGATTGGATCAATTTTTCCCCTTTTGGTTGGCTTGGCCGAATACCACATGCCCTAAATGTCTTCGTATTTTTGTGTTTTTGATCATTGGATGAGTTGGAAAACAATTGGGTAATGCTGAATTGGATTTAATTGGATTGAATTCAAATCGGATATAAAAATAGCCAAAATACCGAGATTACTATAGCATGAAATGGGTTTGATTTTTGATCAATTGTATTGGACACTAATTATTGATAATGAGCATAATTAATTAGTCTAATTGATGCTTTAGAAATGTTAATTTGGGTGATTAATTATGGCATTACACTTTGAGTAATTAAATTGTGAAATTGGAATTTTGGAATTTAATTATGTTGGGCTTATTTTTGGAATTGGGCCTAAAAGGTTGTAATTGGGCTTAAATGGGCTTGGTTGTACCAAGATTGGTGTAGGCTAAATTGGTTGGATCCAATTGGGCTCAAAACCATTTCCATAAAGTCCAATTATGACTAATGGACCTTAATTTATTAATTGGGCCTAATGGGTCTAAATTGGTTTCTAGGCATATAAGGGTGATTCCTTTAAATGGGCTTTAGTCTTTGGGTTTGACCCAAGTTGACCAAAAGTCCATGCCTTAAGAAATTAATTGACAGCCCATTGGACTTTAATTAAATTAACATTGGATGTTAATCGGGTTTTGAGACCCGTAACGATTAGATTTAGAATCTAAGTCGTAAAGGTTCGTTAATAAAGTGTAATATTTAATTTGGAATTAAATAGTGAATTAGTATTAAATACATATTAAATTGGATTTAATTTTGTAGTTTAATTTAATTCAAGAATTCATACTTTCAGTACTTATTCGCAAAACGAGTTGGACTCGCGCAAAATCAAATCGTTGTTTGAACATTGGATGGTCATTAATTTTCAGATTAATTAATTGGATTAGATTGATTGATAACATGCTTGTGTGAATACATGGTTGCGATGCATGAATAATGTATATCGGATGGATATTAGATGGGTGGGGCAATTTTGGAAATTGTTGTAATAAATTTAGAATTTTGTAATTGGACCTGCGTGTCCAGCCTATTACCTCTTTGAATCTATGTATTTCTCTTCTCACCTATTCCACTCAATGTAAATGAGGATTCTTTAGAAGTGTTATGTAACGGGTAGAAGCAATACTTGTGCTAGCGGGAGATAGGAAAATGGAGAGATTTGTTCTAGAAACAATGTGTTAAGTATCCATCCGCATATCATTATTATTTTATTTACGCGCCTTATTATGTGTTTAGAATGCATGTTTAAGGGTGTATGATGAAGAGACCTTAACAAAGATAATAAATTGGTTGACAATTTGCACGCGAAAAACCCTCACAAAATGTTAAGCGTTTTTCCTTCCATTGAGTGATTCTTACTCAAGATCCAAGACTGGCATTGGTTTTTTGGCCAAAGTCAAGGCCTTTGTCCGTCGAGGATGTGTTTGAATCATGAAGGCTTTGTTCCATATCGGTGTCTTGTCCAAGTTGTGATTTGTAGGCCAAAGTCAAGATTACTTCTTGTCCATCGACATTGATTACGAAGCTTTCCAAGGTCAATGGGTCACGCTTGATTGGGATCACTAAGTTTGTTGTGCCAAAGCCAAGGCTTAGTTAATTTAGAGGAAAAATGTTAGGGTATATATTGGATATATTGGCATATATAAGATATATGTTTCAGACTTGGATGTCCACCTACTGGATCTAGGAATTGGATGGGATCCAATTGATCTTAGAGATCTACCTAGTTAATTATCATACAATTTGTTGGCCAAAGTCAAGATTTTGTGATATTTAACGGGATCCTAGCCCACTAGGAAACAAGGTTTCTCAAGTACTCGACTGAGGGTTAGAGGCTCGCCGAAAAATAGTGGGAGGCAAGTATTAAATTTGCAATAATCGTTTAGTTACTTGCCATACGTGCTCATTCAAATATTTCTTCGTAACGTTAATATATTAGTTGGACTAATAATTAATAGTTGTTTTAATAAAACAATTGGACTGTATTCAAACTATTCATTTATAGTTGATTATATAATTAGATTATAGTAATCAATATATTTGAATTTAATTGATCATTTATAGTTGATTTTATAATTGGATTATAGTAATTAATATAAATTGAATTTAATTTATTAAATTAAAGTTGATTATATAGTTGGACTATAGTAATCATTATAATATATAGTACCTAAAATCGTTGATTTAATAGTTGGACTATTAGAATCAAGATAATTGAAAGATTACTGTTTAAAACATATTCCTGGGAGAAAATGTATTTAAACGACTTTAATTTTCAAATTGGGAATAATGCATCAGGATAGTCTTGAAAATTAAGAAGTTACTTTATTTGATAAAATAACATCTTAGGCCTAAGCCCGGAGTTAAGCAAATAGTAGAGCATGATATTTGCAATATTCATGTGATGATAACTTTAATGCTTAATTCGTTATGCTTTCCAAATAGACTCCTTAATTTCTTAATCAGAACTAAGGATTAGATCCTTATAGTATGATATTGAAATTGAAGGATCTTCATAGATCTATACTTAGATCTTAGAAGTACTCTATATTGCAATACAAAACTCTTAGAGAGTTAATGGCTATTCTCAAGGAGACAATGCCAAAGTTTGCAATAAGGCAAGAAGCGCAAGTCGCACCTTACTTCGATATTCCAGAAGGCCAAGGCTTGGCCAAAGGCTTCTGGAGTGTGAAAAGGGGCAAAGGCAAAATCATTATAATCTTCTAGGAAGATAAAGGACATATCCCAAAATGTCTGCCTAAAATGTGGCAAACGGGATCGCGGAAGCGTGACTACCGTATGGACAAAGCAGACATGAAAGAAGTGAAGACGGGACAATGTTCCAACTTCAAATATGTTTGTCATATATATGTTCAGTACTAGTATTAAAATTGGATTTTAAATACTTAGTGTGATACATAAATATGTACTGGTGTGCAGAATCTGCTATGAGCAGGATACTGACTTCAGTTGAGATTAATCTGCGAATTGGAAACGGGACGAAAGTCGCTGCTTTAACCGTAGATACCTAAGTTTAGGAACTACCCTTCGGGTGTGTACTTAAATTAGGAAACTGTTAAAATGTAACTAGTTTGACTAGATAAATTTTTTCTATATCAGGGTTTAACCCGTTGTGGGTATACCTTTATATTCTAGAACACTAAAGTGTTTTATTTTATAAAGATGATATTGAGATAAACAAATTAGATATGAATAACAGTATTTATATTTTGAATATAAATAAATCTCAAATGTATAATACGACAAACAAATAGCTCAAACTGATTTGATCAATTGAGACTTATATGTGGCATTATTGTCTGGGACACAATCAAACAAGACTCGTATATCCACACTTTCGAATAGTGGGCACTAGGACAAATTTGATTCAATTCTAATAAAGTCTACGAATCTAGTTTATTGGGCAAAGTGCCTAAAATACTATTTACTTGGTAAAAGTGCAAATGCCACCGATCTGTTAGCCCTTGTTCATAGTGACGTAGGTGGGCCTATATCTAGCTAGGCTAGAGGTGGATATGAATATTTCGTGACCTTTACGGATGTGGCATCGCGTTATGGATAGGTGTTTCTTTCGAAACACGTATCGGAAACTTTTACAGTTTCGACGCGAAAAAGACAAACAGATCGGCTAAAGTATTAAATTGTCACGGTAAGACCGTAATGGAAAATACTTAAGCAATAAGTTTCTCAAATACTTGAAAGAGTATAGTATTCTTTCAATGAGGACTCCTCCCGGAACACGTCAGTTTGACGGTGTGTCCAAACAGAGAAACTGAATTTTGTTGGACATGATAAGGTTAATCATGAGTCGCTCTGAGCTACCATTTCCTTCAACGGATACGTATTTAACAGTGCAAAACTTATTTTGAATAAGGTTCCATAAAAATCTGTTTGACAGACTTCACACTAGATATGAACAGGAAAAAAACCGGGTTTCTCATTCCTAAAGATTTGGGAATGCTAGGCATACGTTTGGATGATACCAAACTAGAACCCAAATCGGATAAGTGCCAAGTTGTGGTTATCCTAGGGAAACCAAAGTATAGTGTTTATACAACTCACTAGAGAACAATGTAATTGTTGCTCACCATGCGGTTTTCCTAAGAGGAATACCGATATGCAGTGGTAAGTGGGAGGAAAGTATGACTCGATGAAAATCAGAGTAATACTGTTCCAGGCACCGAGTCCTTAATGGAACACAGATAGTTCATCAAAGATGAAACTATACCAATAATTTGTATAGTTATCAACATTGTGTCGATTACGACAAAACCTTTTACATGTTGCCACGGTAAATCCATTTGGATAATACTTGCTGACGCTGCATGTTTCATTTATGAAATATGGCAGCTGAATGCCAAAACCGCTTTCCTTAACGAAAACCTTTTGGAGGATGTCTACAACATCCTGACGGTTTTCTCGTACCAAAACTAGCAAACAAGGTTTGCAGGTTATTCGATCCATGTATGGATTGAAGTAAACATTGGGTTCTTGGAACTATCGTTTTGATGTAATCAAAATGATATATGATTTAATTCAAAACGAAAATGATTCTTGTCTATATAAGGAGGTTAGTGGGAGCGAACTGACATAAAAGTCCTAAATAATGATAATATGTCATTTCTTGGAAATGATATTCCCATAATAAAATCGGTGAAAGCTAGGCTTTCGAGAAAATTCTCCGTAGAATTCTTGGGAAAAACAACCTTTATTCTAGGAATAAAGATCTACTGGGATAGATTTAAAGTTGTTGATAACTCTCCGAGAATCCATACATTGAAAATTGTACTTGACCTGGTGTCTCATACGCTTCGAGCATATGGATTCACAATCAGGCCAATCCAAGTGATAGTCACTGGATTGATGTTAAGGACATCCTTTAGTATCTTAGAGGAACTAAGGATGTTGTCTTAAACTATGGAGAAAGAGAACTTGAAGTGACTAGGATCACTACTGCAAGTTTCCTAACCGACAATAACGACTATAAGTCGTAACAACGGTACTATACAGTTTGAATAACGGAACAGTGAGCTGGAAATCTTCCAAGCAAGATACTATTATCGAATAAACAATAAAAGTGGATTATTGCTGCAGCTGAGGCAGAAATAGAAGCCATTTAGGTCGATAATAAATCTAATTAGATTATAAATAGTTCTGTTAGTAGCTGAGCTAGGCTACAGTGTAGGCTAAAGAATTAATGGTCTCATCAACGATCCAGATATATACTTCGACTATTCATCTGATTCGTTCGGATCATACATCGTGCCGATGTGATGATCGTATAAATCGCATCAGATGATAATCATGCAAATCCACTGACGAAAGCCTTTTCCTCAGCAGAAATTTGAGCGAACCGTACATAGTTCGGGTGTAAGACACTCGAGTGACTGGCTATAGGCCAAGTGGGAGATTGTTGGACAGTTATGACCCATAGCGTCACTATTTGTACAGATCATGGTGTTGTTGTACAAATTAACTATGTGACAAAGGAAATTGCTCTTTTATCATTTGTGATTAGATCACCAAGATGTATAAATGATAGGAGGTCCTTATGATTTGTTCCTGATTGAGATGATATTAGACAGTATCAATCCATGAAGGTTTAATCATTAAATATCCCTAGTCATAGTATTATCGAGATTGGACATCGATAATGCGGAATAGACTAGTATTACACTTATGCGCGTTGTGAGGGCATAACGACATAGTTCTCATATATTTGGGTATAGGATACTCATGCAAGTGTAGTAGGAGGTTGTGTTTTACCGATGGTACAGAAAACAGCTTCGCTCTGGATAGACCCCTCGGAATTCCATTGGTAGTATTACTATGTGTCTATGGAAGTTCGAATCAGGGTAGGTGTATTTGGTCTTAACCTAAAACTTGCACCGCTAATACTTGCGACAATCAATATACTTTGGTTTTGGTCGTCCAGGGCTTTAACAGGTTCTATGTACGCCTCTTCTGGGTATATTTTGAATCGTAGTGTATTCTGTGTGATGTCGAGATGGAAGTATCACTCCAGTAATAGTGGAGATGATGATCACGTAGGATACAAAACTCATTCTCTTATATGCTGCAGCTATCGGGATATTATGACTAGGTCATGTTTATCCGATTATAGAGACTAGTTACCAGATATCCGATATGTGCTTCGTACGGGGCAGACAAATTTCCAGCCCCAAGCCTTGCACGTTACATCCGATACTGGATCGAAATAAACAATACTACGTATACTACGCCTGATATAGATCACATATTACTATAAGGATATTTCTGGAGAATTGGGTAGGCATGACGCTTTGCTAGAAGCCAACCTTGTCTTGTAAATCGGTAAAAGCGTAGTATTAGGTACGTACGTGTTCGGATAATCGGACGATCGAATTTACTGCCAACATATCCGGGGATCTCATGGGTCGCTTCCCGAAGATTCACCGATGACGTATGACTCGCACTTTATTAATCTGGGATTAATTAGATGATGGAGAAAATTAATCTGGGATTAATTACAGAGATATTTTATCTGGGATAACATATTAATTAAAAGAGAAAAACGATTAATTTGGAATTAATCGATAAAATAATATATTCGATATATTATACGAAATTGGATTTCGACGCGGAATTGAAATTAGATTTTAATTCGGGCGAACGAGTTAATTTACAATTAATTCGTTAGCGATGTGAATAGTAATTTTACTAGGTAAAGTTATTTAATTAAATTAGATTTAATTTCGTCGCAACGGAAAATTTGTTAATTTGGAATTAGCGAACCCAAGCCCAGGAGTGTTTGCGGGCGCACTCGCATTGCGAATTAAAGTGCGGCCGACAAGTCACATCAAGCGTCAAATCACTAGTCAAACAATTAATGTGATGTCTAGTCACTTTGAGTGATGTGACAACTTGTCATTGTGATTGATGGTGGTAGTTGGCAAAGCTTTAATGCTTTGACTTTTTGGAAAAGGAAAAATGTTATATGTTTATTTTATTTTTTGAAAATAATTAACTAATACAATTTTTGTAACAACCAACACACTCTCTCTTTTTCTTCTTCTCCCTCACACGCCCATGGGGCTGATTTTTCCTCCATTTTCACTGTAAAAGCCGAGAATGGCAAGGAGAAAAGAATATGATTTTTACGGCAAAAATTACCGAGTGCTAACACGCTTTAGAGTCTTGCGAAGGTGATAGGGAAACCGCACTTGTGAGCATGGAATCACACAAAGCTTGGAGCTTGGAGGGATCACCATTGCTGAATTCTTGGAGGACAAAAACAGCACCAAAACCTGTGAACTTCAAAGGGCTTAAAGAGTTTTTGTTGTTCGTCGCATTGCTCAACCGCTCAATGTAATTATTCTGCAACTTCCTTATTGTATTCACATGTATATTTCATTGCTATAATCAATCCTTGGGACCGTAGAAACCCAACACCATCGGGCACACGAGGTCTTACATTGTGTATTTGTTCTTCCACATATGTGTTTGTGTCATTTCAGATGCCATTTTGGCAATCTCGTTCGAACGCGTTTCCTAATGCTACATGAATGTATGCATTCTATCTCACTTTGTTCGAACGCGTTTACGAACGCTACATGAACGTATGCATTCTATCTTATTCCGTTCGAACGCGTTTACGAATGCTACATGAACGTATGTATTCTGTCTTATTTCCGTTCGAACGTGCCTTAGAACGCTACTCGAACGCTTGTATTCTGTTTACCGTTCGAATGCGTTTATGAACGCTACTCGAACGCGCATGCATTTTATTGTATTATGCATCAGGTCTCATCCTATTCGAACACGTTATCAAACGCTATACGAACGCATATATTCTGTTTATCGTTCGAACGAGTTATCAAATGCTACTCGAACGCTTGCATTCTGTTTACCGTTCTAATGCGTTTACGAACGCTACATGAACGATGTATTCTGTCTTATTTCCGTTCGAACGCGCCTCAGAACGCTACTCGAACGCTTGTATTCTGTTTACTTTTCGAACGCGTTTACGAACACTACTCGAACGTGCATGCATTTTATTGTATTATGCTTCAGGTCTCATCCCGTTCGAACGCGTTATCAAATGCTATACGAACATGTATATTCTGTTTATCATTCAAACGCGTTATCAAACGCTACTCGAACGCTTGCATTTTGTTTACCGTTCGAACGCGTTTATGAACGCTACACGAACGCGCACACACTGTACATATTCATTTATCCTGTTTCATGCATGTTTGTTCCCTTAGTCATTCCCTTCCCCATCATATGTTTAGTTAGCTCTCTCCAATATGTATGCACTTAATTGCCTCTTCAGTTATCTCCTTACATTACGCACTTAATTGCCTCTCTTTAATATGCATGCTTGTACAATTATTGTTTATTTGTGTCTCTATGTTTATCAATATAATGTGTTCATGAAATTATATGCTTGCCGTTATTCCAATTTATTTTATTTATGAATGAACTTAGAAGTAGATTATCCTTGGAAATATATGTTGCGTAGACTCGGTTAAGTTATTACACAAATCATTTCATTACAAGTGGCATAAGTAAAGGACCATTCTGAACCCAACGGTTTGAGGTCTTCCCTTGCGAGGGGTGAGTGCTGCCTTAAATCATTTTCCCTGTTCAAATCGGGTGGTGACTCCATGTTATTTCTCCGGTTTAGTCCCCCTGCGGACTACTCCATACTCCCAACCAGGCCGCGAGCTTGGGACATCGTCGCCGATTTCTGTGTCCTACAGTACTTATATTAGGAAAGTGTTATGATGTACCAAGTTTGACTAGAAACATTATCTCTATATCTAGTTTAACCCGTTGCGGGTATACCTTTATATTCCAGAATAATGGGTGTTTTGTTTATAAAGATGATATTGAGATATACACATTAGATGTGAATACCAGTATTTATATTTTGAATATAAATGAATCTCAAACATATAACATGACAAACAAATAGCTCAAACTGAATAAATCAGACGAGATTTATTTGTGGCATTGTTCTATGGGACACATTAACAAGACTCGTATATCCACATTTTCGAAGAGTGGATACTTTGACAGATTTGATCCTAATTCAAATGAAGCCAGCGAATCTTGTTTATTTAGTCAAAGTGCCTAAAACGCCTTTTAGTGGTAAAGGGTGTACATGCCACCGAGCTGTTAGCCCTCGTCATGGTGACGTATATGGGCCCATGTCTAGTCAGGCTAGAGGTGGATATCAATATATCATAACATGCATGGATGTTGCATCGCATTATGGTTATGTGTATCTTATAAAACACAAGTTGGAAACATTTGATAAATTCAAAGAGTTTCGACACGAAGTAAAGAAAAACAGACCAGCAAAAGTATTAAAACATTACGGTTGGACAGTGTTGGAAAATACTTGAGCAATAAGTTTCTCTATTACATGAAAGAATATGGTATTCTTTTAATAGTGGACTCCTCCCGGAACACCTCATTTGCGTGGTGTGTCCGAACGGAGAAACCAAACTTTGTTGGACATGGTAAGGTTAATGATGAGTCGCACTGAGATACTAATTTCCTTCAAGGGATACGCATTAAACAGTGCTATACTTATTTTGAATAAGGTTCCGACAAATTCTGTTGGACAGACCCCATATGAAATATGGACAGGAAAAAAATTATGTTTCTCATTCTTTAAGATTTGGGAATGCTGGGCATATGTTTGGATGGTACCAAACTAGAACCCAAATCGGATAAGTGCCTATTTGTAATTGGTTATCGTAGGGAAACCAATTTCCACAACCCACAAGAGAACATGGTATTTGTTGCTCTCCAAGCGGTTTTCCTTAGAGAAATTCCCAATATGCAGTGGTAAGTGGGAGGAAAGTAAAACTTGATGAAAATCGGAGTGATACTGTTCCAAGCACCGATCCCCTTACGGAACACGAACAGTTCATCAGGGATGAGATTTTTCCACAATCTTCTAATACACAAGAACCGCGTAGGTCGGAGAGAGTCAGAAAATAACCTAAGAGGTATGGGTTTCTAATCTCACCTCATGAAGATATTAATCTTATTGAGGAATACGAATTGGCTACGTATGAGGAAGTGATACAAGGTATCGACTCTATTTATGGCAAAGTGCCATGAAGTCCGAAATGGATTCCATGTATACCAACCAAGTCTGGACACTGGTTGATGCACCAGAAGGTGTAAAGCCTATTGGTTGTAAATGGGTCTTCAAGAAGAAGACTGACATGGATGGCAACATATAAACGTACAAAGTTAGGCTTGTAGCGAAATGGTATCGTCAACAACATGGTGTCGATTACGATGAAACTTTTTCACTTGTTGCCATGATTAAATCCATTCGGATAATGATTGCTATTGCTGCATATTTCGATTATGAAATATGGCATATGGATGTCAAAACCGCTTTCCTTAACGGAATCCTTTTGGAGGATGTTTATATGCAACAGCTTGGCGATTTTGTCGTACCAAAATATGCAAATAAGGTTTGCAAGTTAAATCGATCCATTTATGGATTGAAGCAAGAATCGCGTTCTTAGAACCAACGTTTTGATGAGATCATAAAAGAATATGATTTCGTTCAAAATGAAGATGATCCTTGTGTATATAAGAAGGTTAGTGGGAGTGAACTGACATTCATTGTCCTTTACGTTGATGATGTATTGCTTATTGGCAATGACATTCCCATGCTACAATTGGTGAAAGCTTGGCTTTCATTAAAATTCTCCATGAAAGATCTGGGAGAAGCAACCTTTATTCTGGGAATAATGATCTACCGGGATAGATCTATAAAGCTTCTTGGACTCTCCCAGACATCGTATATATGACAAAGTGTTGAAGAGATTCAACATGGATCAGTCTAAGAGGGGACTACTACCAGTGTCACATGGCGTCTCTCTATCTAAAGACATGTGTCCTAAAACTCAATATGAGAGAGACAACATGAGTCGGATCCCGTTCGCTTCTGCAGTCGGATCGATCATGTATGCCATGATATGTACGCGACCTGATATCTCATATGCTTTGAGCATGTGCAGTCGCTATCAGGCCGATCCCGGTGATGGTCACTGAGTTGCATTTAAGAACATCTTTAAGTATTTTATACGAACTAAGGATGCTTTCTTAGTCTATAGAGATGGAGAACTTGAGGTGACTGGGTTCACTGACGCAAGTTTCCAAACCGATAAAGATGGATCTAAGTCGTAATCTGGGTACATATTTTGTTTGAACAACGGAGCAGTGAGCTGGAAATCTTCCAAGCAAGAGACTATTGCCGATTCAACAATAGAAGCAGAATATATTACTGCGGCTGAGGCAGCAAAAGAAGCATTTTGGATCTATAAAATTCCTAATTGGATTAGGAGTAGTTCTTGTTAGCAACTGAGCTGGGCTACAGCACAGACTAATGAATTACGGTCTCATCAATGATCCAAGTATATACTTTGATGGTTTCATCTGATTCATTAGATCATACATCGTGGCGATGTCAAGATCGACAAGATAGTTCCAGATGATAACCTTGGAGATCTGCTGACGAAAGCGATATCTCAGCATAAGTATGAGCGAACCGTACATAGTTCAGGTGTTAGACACTTGAGTGATTGGCTATAGGCCAAGTGGGAGATTGTTGGACAATTATGACCTATAGCATCACTATTTTGTAAAGGGCATGGTGTTCTTGTATAAAATTAACTATGTGACAAAGGAAATTGCTCTTTTATCATTTGTAATTGGATTACTTGGATATATAAATGATAAAAGTCTCTATCATTAGTACCAGATTAATAAGATATGAGACAGTATTAATCCACGAAAGGTTTAATCATTAAATATCCCTAGTCGTAATATTATCGAGACTGGACATCGATAATGCAGAATAGGCTGGTATTGCACTTATGCGCATTTTGGAAGCTTAACGACATAGTTCTCATATATTTAAGTATTGGATACTTATACAAGTGTGATATGAGGTTATGTTAACCGATGGTATGGGAACAGCTTCGCTCTAGATAGACCCCTCGGAATCCCATTGGTAGTATGACTATGTGTCTATGGGAATCTGAATCATGGTAGGTGTATTTGGTTTTAACCTGAGACTTGCATCGCTAATACTTGCGACAATAGTACGCTTTGGTTTTGGTCATACGGGGCTTTAATAGGTTCTGCGTATGCCTCTTCTGGTTTTATTGAGAATAGTAGCGTATTGGGTGTGATGTCAAGATGGAAGTGTCACTTTAGTCATATGGAGATGATGATCACACAGAGATACAGAACTAGTACTCTTAAATGCTGCAACTATCGGAATAGTATGACTAGGTCATGATTATCTGATTACAGAGACTAGTTGCGAGTGATCCGATATATGTTTCGTACGGGACAGACACAATTCCAGCCCCTGGCCTAGCATGTGACATCCGATACTAGATCGTAATGCGCAATACTTATTATAATACGCCTGTTAAAGATTATGTATTCCTTAAAATAATATATCTGGAGAATTGGGTAGGCACGGTGCTTTGTTAGAAGCCAACCATGTCTTGTAAACCGGTAAGAACGTGGTATTAGGTACGCACGTATTCGGATAGTTCGATGATCGTATTTACAACCAATTTATCTAGGGATCTCATGGTCGCTTCCCAAAGATTCACCGATGACGTTTGACTCGAACAGAATTAATCTAGGATTAATTATGAGAGAGAGAAAATTAATCTAGGATTAATTACGGCAAGAATTTATCTGGGATAAAATTCAGACAGAAGAGAGAGAATGATTAATTTGGAATTAATCGATTAAATAATATATTGGATATATTAATTGAAATTGGATTTCAATGCGGAATTAAAATTGGATTTTAATTCGGGAAAACAAGTTAATTTAGAATTAATTCGTAAGCGACTTTAATAATAATTTTGCAAGGCATAATTATTTAATTAAATTATATTTAATTATGTCGCAACGGCAAATTCGTTTAATTCGGAATTAAACGAACCCGGCCCCGAGTGAAATTGCATGTTGGATTGTTCGACTTAAATTTGGAATTTAAAAGTGGTAGGACCTACTTGACTTACATCAACCAGTTTGACTAGTGATGGAAGTTGTTAATGGTTGAGTGAAAGCTTGATTTGCTTACTCAACACTCAATCAACAACCAACACACTTTGTTTTAATTTTTGGAAAGACTTATACCAACTTTGGGAGTTGACATATTGTGTAATTGATTTTAGAAATCAATATAACAAAAAAACATAAAAAGCTCTCTTTCTCTCCCTTGGTGTCGTGACTTTCTTCCTCCTCCATTGAAATTTTGTTTCAAAATTTCTACACGCTAGCACTTTCAAGGAGTCATACAAGGTGATAGGGAAACTAATCCCTTGAGTTTGGAACACAAACATCAAGCTTGGAGGTTCCGAAATGAAAAGATTTTTGAAATCTCAACATCCGATCATTGTAAGTATTTCTGCTACTTCTTTGAATATTCACACACAATTTCATCTTAGAGACCATTGGTATGTTCTAGGAACACTAACATGATACCAGTAAATGGGGCTTTGGTTATTTTACCCAGAATACAAGATTCACAAGTTGGAAAAGATTGTATGGTTAGATTCTCAATCAAACCATTCTTAACCAACTCGTTCAAGCGTCGTACACATATATGAGCTAACCGCATATGCCACAATTCAGTATCAGTTATTTCAGATCTTTTACGTTTATTATTCCAATTTCATAAACATCTGTGATGGCATGCAAAATATAATAACCTTGTGAATTCGAACATTTGTGTAACTAAACACCATTCATATCATATATATACATAGAACGATTCTTAAAATGTATATGATATCCATTTGTATCTAATACAAAGAGGGAGATCATATTAGCTACAGAACCAGCCGTAAAAATATAATATGTCAAGATGATGTTGCCTCGGGATAGACGAATCTTGTATTATCCAACGGCTGCTGCAGATAAAGAATCTCCATTCCCAAAATACAGCTGCATCTCGCATGGATTAAGCATCTTATTGACCCGCAGCCCCTGTAATGAATTGGAGATGTGAGTCGGACTAGCAGAATCTAAAACCATTCCATAACCAATGGCTTAACAAGCCAAAAAGATATCAATGATAGGGAAAATAAACATATCTGATACAGAGGCTCTCTCCCGTCTGACGGAAGCAATATAGTCTGGATAGTTGCGCCTCCAATGTCCAATCTTGCCAAAGTGGTGGCTCTTGTCCTCAGCTGCTTTCTTTTTCGACTTGCTAGGCTTCACTACTTTTCCTTTAGGTGGAACACCAGAACCAGTCTTCTTAGCCTTTTTTTTCTTCTTCTTACCTGATCTCGTAGATTGAGAAGAAGAAGAAGAAGAACTAGGTAAAAAGGACTTCGAAATGAGTGTCGGCACACCCTTTTTGATGTCCTCCTCATCAGTCTTAAGCATCTTATGCAACAGACTATAGGAACAACGAATACCATGCATTTTGAAGTTCATAATGAACTGGGAATACGCCGGTGGGAGTGAGCCAAGAATCAAATTACTGTCCAATGTCTCATTCAACTAAAAGTCAAACTTTCGAAGATGCTCAATGAGACCCATCATGTGTAGGACATATGGACTCACTAGCTTGCCATCAACCAAACGAGCGTGGAATAATTCCACAGAGATTCTGTACAACAGGGTCTGCTTCTGGTTTAGAAATAGCTCCCGAAGTTGAGTTATGATACTGAAGAAGTCAAACATATCAGCATATTGCCTCTTTAGATCAGAAGACATAGTACAAAGAATGAGTGACCTGACTCTCAGATCATCATCTCTCCTTTTCTGAAATGTCCCCATTTCTTCAGGTGTCGACTCCGGAGCAATATCCAATGGTATTGGATTATCCAGCACATAACCCAACTTCTCCGATCTCAAGACTATATTAAGACCTAATCCCATTCACTAAAGTTCTTAGGACCAGTCAATTTTTTCACGTCTAGGACACGAGCAAAAGGATTAGAAGAAGTAGTAGTTGTCATCACAAACATTACAAAAGAAACATGAGTTAGCATAAAAATGTAATTTCATCAATATCACAAAACATCCAACATATCATGGATTTTTAATATAAGGATGCCCTCCCACTATTTTATATAAATTGATAATCCCCAAAAAAATACGGGAATTCAATAATTAAATTAAATTCTATTGCAGGAAGTATACCTCAAAAATATATTTAAAAACACAGATTTGGCACATTGTGCCCAAATATATTTGAAAGTAGATAACAATTATCAATCAAATCCAATTTGACTCTTTTAAATTTGGTCCTGAACCATTTCCAATCCTCACTTCTTTGGCATCTATTGGATGGGGCGTATTCAAGGCAATACTCTTCAATATACATATCCAAGGTACTTATGCACTACCTCAGTGCTTTGGCATCTATTGGTATGCATTTTCGCTCGAATTTATTTCTTATTAAATACGTTTTACCGGTATAAACAAATTTCCATTAACAATAGCCACTCTACTTCGGAAGATACAACCACGATATCAAGAAAAATATTTACATCCGTATTGACGATATAGACCCATTAGTGTATAATATACTCACAAAAACAAAGCCTTACTATGGGGATTTTACAAATACTGTCAAACGTTAATTTAAACGATCTAATCAGTTAAATCAGAAGCATGTGTAAAATAAATTGAATTCAATATCAAATATTTAAGGCATGAAATATTATTTTGGATGTGGGATCAAACGCTTTGATACCATTTTGATGGGGTAGGCGCAGCGGAAAGATGCGGTGGAAGGCGAAGATAGTTTTTAAACATTTTAAAAAAATTTCTGAGCGAATTAATTAATATCAAATATTTTTTTAATTCACTCAAATAAGTTTAAATATATTATTTATTAACATTTAATAATATAATATATTTCAAAACACGACGAATTATTTTACGAAAATATTTTTCGACAAATACTACGCGTAATTGGAAAATGATCAAACTGGTTGACCAACAGTTGAGCCAGGGCAACTCGGTCCCTTGGACGGTGTTCGGTCAACCCTTGGGCTGCCAGAACAGTGCCTAGTTTGCTGGGTTCACATCCAAAATCATCCAATATAGCATTCTTTTCCATGAAAAATATTCTTTTTTAAGGTCTAAAACCAGATCTGATCTAGTTTTAATTTTTGTCCATTTTTCATGCCAAAATTCAATTTATTCAAAAATTAATCCAATTAATTTCACACCAAATTTAATTACCACAACATAAAGCCTCAAGAATAATTCTAGACAATATTAGAGTGGTAACATCACTCTATAATGGAAATTTTAATTTTTAAGATTAATTCACTAATTAATTTATTTACACATGCTTAACAAAGAAACTTATTAAGGTTAAAAACATCCAACACCAAGTTTTGTGTTTTAAATACATATGCAAGATACATATTTGATTCAAACATGAAATACACATATCTCATACATATTATACATGCTTAAACAAACCTTAAGAAAAATAGAAATTAGGAACTTAGTATTACCTTAATATCAAGTCCAATTTCTTCAATTTTTCTTCGCTTTGGTGTTGGTTGCTTTGTTATAACCCTAATCTATTTCTTTTCTTTTGGTTCTCAACACATGAGAGTCTTTGGAATAAATGATCTAAGCCAGACTCAAAGTGTGTGTGTGCAAAGGTTCCTTTTGCGGATTCATCCCCAGGTAAGCTAACTCAATGATTTTGTTTCAAAAATTATGGTCGATGGGTCAAACCAACCTAGATGTCTCAATTATGCCTGCAGCTGCTTTTCTGTGCTCAATGTGGTATGGTTTTCTTTCCCTTTTGTCTCTTTTTTTTCTTTTCATTTTGAACTTCTTTTTTTTCTTTTCTTTTTCTTTTCTTTTTGCTTTTTTTCTTTCTTTTTTTCTAACACACCTACCCTTTAAGGTAGCATTTCTCCTCATGGTGGTCATAATAGTCGCCCATCGGTAGTTTCACGCTTATCGGTTAAAGTGACCGGCATAAACACACAAGTATAACGCAAGCGCACGTATCGTTCAAGTAGTATAAAAATATCGATCCCACGAGGACTTAATATCTAATCTATTAATTTTATGAGGTCAAATGATTACTAGTATCTAACAGGTTGATTGAATGATTTGAAATGGTGACTATTCTAAATTTAAAAGCAAGTAAATAAAATTATCGAAAATAGGTTTTAAGAAAATTCAATATTAAAAACTATCTAGGGTTGTGATTTCTTCCAATATCATTTTAAAGATGAAGTGGTTATCTTAAAGTTGGGTAATATGTTGATTTATTAACCTGGAACACTAAATTATGTGTGAGCCTCTGTCGATGGTCAGACACAAATACCCAGTTTAACCCAATTGAACCATATGTCTATGTCAACCAAATTACCTGGATTCATTAAGATTAAGTTCCAATTATGGCTACCCCCGCCCGACTGGTATATTTCTATCCTGTAAGGAAATCTATTAAAGGGTTATCTATCCTCAAGGAAGATCGTGGGCTATTGAGTCTAAGGTCTTAAACTTAAAATCTCTATGTCTAGTTCATTTTAAGTTTACCAGTTCAATTTTATTAATGGCCAGTTAATAAAATGCATTAAGATTAAGACTCAATAAATAAACCTTTATATTACCCAAACTATAATTTAACCCCTTATAAACCGGTGATATTGGATTTCATCAACACCCCAGATAACTGGCTTACTTACGACACATATTTACGGGTAGTAAAAATTTAAATAAAATAAAAACATAAAGTAAATTCTGAAAATTAAATACTGAAAAGTAAATTGCTGAAAGGTAAAAAAAAGTAAAAAGTAAAAGTAAAAAGTAAAAAAAAATAAAAGTAAATTACTCAAAGTAAATTACTGAAAAGTAAATTACTGAATTAAATAAAGTAAAAGTACAATAAAAGAAAATGTTGGGGTTAGAGGATCAACTTTATTACTACTATTTTAGATATCTCCCTTAATATAATATATTAACTTTGAGTGATAATTACCAACCAGCCATATAGGCGGTATCCTGATTAAGTCAAATTAATAATTAATTACCAACCAACCAACCAGGCGGTATCCACACTTAGTCAGGTTAAAACCAATTTATAATTAATTTCCAACCGGCCAATATAGCGGTATCCTCATTAAGTCAGATTTTAAATAGTTTATAATTTATATTTAAGGGAGATTAATCTAGATAGCAATAATAAAAGCTTTACCTTTAACCCCAGCAAAGGGGAGTTACCTCCTCATTGCTTGAAAAATAAAAACTGCAAAAGTAAAGAAAGAAAATGTTTGTGCGTAAAAGTAAATTGCGGAAAGTAAAAACTGAAAAGTAAAGAAAAGAAAGTGCGAAAGTGGAAATTAATTACTGGAAGCTGTAAATAAAAAAACAAGATACAATCTTCTTATTTATTCATTAGGAATTTCAAAGAAGAAAGTATGAATTTTACAAATGAAATGGCTTGGAATTTATAGGCAAAATTTTGCCTATATCAAATCATCCATCAAAATCTCCACCAAATCCATTATTAATTTCTCCACTAATTACTCCACCAAATCCATAATTGCTCCACTAATTGCTTATCTTGTTTGGTGTTGATTTGATAATTTTTATTAATTATTTATTAATTTATTTTTGCTTTGAAAATGATTGATAATAACTTTAATAATTACACATCACACACTTCTGGATGGTTCATCAATTTCGGTCATGAAATCTTCAGAATTCAAAATTATTTTCTCTTTCAAAGTTGTAGATCTTTGAGTCTTCTTTAATCTGGAACTTGAATCAGCTCAATCCAATATCTGAGTAAATGGTTATACCCAAAATACGACAGATGCACAAAACTTGAATTCCCAAAACTGCACTTCGTCAAAACGCCCTTTCAAGTTTCCAATCTCCAAAATTAATATATCAAGTCCAATAATTGCCCTTATTTGACCAATATTTCATCCTAAATGATTTCATTGAGACCCGATATTATTTTATCTGTAAAATAAACTAAAACACATCAAAACGTTCATCAAACCTGAGAAACTAAACAAAATATTAAGTTAAAGGAGCGGTAAATATTGATATATTTTCCGCTCATCACACCCCCAAACCTAACATTTTGCTAGTCCTCGAGCAAAACAACAAAATAAAATACAAGAAACAAGTAAAATTAAACTAAGCCACTTTTGTAGGGATCACGGTTGCATTTAGCATATGCAACAAGCCTTTAAACCCCTAGGTGTCCCTAGTGGACGAGTTGTAGTCTCGTGAGGGTTTACAGCAATGATACCCACAAACATTTTACAAAAGTAAAAAGGTAGTAAAACTAATGCACACAAAAGCAAAAAGACAAGCGAAAAGAGAATAAAGATGTTAGTGACTAATCAGGTGAAACTTCTACTTCAAGTTACTAATTGTTTTCTTTCCTTCTAAATTACCGAATAAGTAAATTCTCCGATTATTTTTACCATTCTTCATATACACAGCCAACAAAATATTAAAAAACTCATTTTTGCCCACAACAGTCATAAGTGCAGTTGATAAGAGAGTAATATTTTTTTCCTAAAGTTCTATCAGATTTCACACCTTTTTGTAGCAATGGAATAATTTTTCTCATTTTTCTGAATTTTTTTCTTCTATTTTTTATTTATATACAATACCTTCCGTCTATGTAGAGAGTGTTGGGTCGGTGACTCCCAAACCAGTTGGCTTTAGTGCACCAGGTGTTAAGATACCCCTACGGACTTAATTACTCAGACTTCAGATATATATATTTTTTGCAGCATCTTCGATCCATGTAACGAGCTTTGGGCCAGTGACTCCCAAACCAGTTGGTTTTAGGACACTAGGTGTTAAAACACCCTTACAGACTTAATAACTCGGATCTCAGACTTTTTTTTTTTTTTTACTCCATTTCTTTTTGAGATGTTTCCTCCAATTAAACTATAGCACTGAATATTACAAACTTTTCAATTTTAGCTCATGTTCGTATGTTACTATATATGTTGATAATATATGTCAACTGAGCATATGAAGATCCATTTGAGTCAATTTTATGGAGAATTCACAAATTAAATAATTCAAAGTGAAATAAACAAAAATTAACTTGTTTCGAAATAGGTTTCAGATACGTCTCAGGAGTGGAAACTCCTTACTCAGCTATCTCTTACCAATTTCACCTTTTTAGTCAAAATAAAAATGCAAAATATTTTTGTAATTTTTGAAAATTTTCCAATTTTTTTGTATTTTTCGAAAAATTTTGGACTAAAAGAAAAAATAACACACAAACTAAAAATAAGGTACTGATCAACTAATTCCCCCCCAAACCTAAATGAGACATTGTCCCCAATGTCTTAAACAGTAGAAGAAGAGTTTAGAAGATAATACCTGGTTAGCTGAAATTCTACAAGAAATTCATGGTTAAGATCCAGATTAATCCTACGCCTCTTACCACGATCGTCCTCGGACCAATTTATCTTTGAAAGGATAGGGTCAACCTGTGGTTCATAGGCTATGAGTTGGTCTATTAGATCCGGAGCAGTTCTGGCAGTGAAGAGGAGTTCTTTCAAAGGTTTTGACACGAACCCAATTCTCCGAGCATCATCAAGAAACACACAAAGAAAATTATAAAATCCATCAACGTTGAGCAGTCCAATTGGTTTCTGGTGTATGTTCAGGTTCGCCCAAGATAGCACAATAAAAATTTCCTCCAATGTACCCAAGCCACCTGGCAAAGCCATTTCTACCAAACATTCAGACATACCTGGCATGATCAGTTCTTCTCCGTTTGATGGTTCAATAAGATTTGCCTCTGCCAAGGGTTTTGGGATGATTCCCAAAATGTGACTGCCTCATTCCTGTACAGCCTTTGAAACGATCCCCATAAGTCCGAGATTGCCTCCGCCATATATTAAGTGCATATTCCTTGCAGCTAAGACTCGACCCAATTCTTATGCCGCTTCTACATATTGTGGTTTAGTACCAACACTACTACCGCAAAACACACAGATGTTTTCAACTCGTCTTCTTGAAGTGGCTTCCATGTTTTACTCTGGATGTCTTCAAAAGTGCAATGATGAGTTGAATTTATAATACCTGAAAATGGTGAGTAAAATAATAGCACTAGTACCTGCCAAATGACAATTATTAGTTAAACAAATCGTGATAGTCAAAAAGGTCTGGATCCTGTCGGAGAAAATATAACAAAACAAATTACAATTATTAAGAAAAGACAAAGAGATATAATATTTACAAGAAAAATAGCGGCTTGATTGACGTCTATGCGTCAGGGACAAGCTTCCCATCCAATTTTCTTATAAATTGGCAAACAGGGTCGTTTTGAGTCAGATTCCCAAGACTTAACAGTTGTCTTTCTTTTTGAAATTGTGTATGTAATTTGCGAAAGGCTATGTGAACATATCCACTGGGATGCGTCCCAAGAGTTGAAGATATATCATCTAAAGACTCCTTACTCAAGCCATCCCTAATGAATTTAATTTTGTCTTCGCGATTATCAGACACCATTCCTAAAGAACGACAACAAGTATTGCAATTCCATCATGCACATTTGTAATAAACACCCATTTGTTTAGCTCTACGTTTCTTTGCATAGGAGTTTATTCCAAAACCAGGCAGATGTGAAATAAAAGAGTCAGAAGACTCACCTGCCAATCGGACCCGTGCTTCAATTACCCAACGAATGTCAATAGGAACACCGTGAATTGTTAGTAGTCTCATCCGTTCCAAGCGAGCTTTGTAAACTTTCATCAGAGATTTTTGAGGGAGAGAAGGAAATTGCTTGTGAAGATTTGCGAGAGATTCTTCCATCTTGAAATGACTTAATCTGCAAAAACTAAACACACCAAATTAAATCACAACAAATCACAATATATACACAAATTGCATGGGTTGCCTCCCTGCGAGCGCTAAGTTTAAAGTCGTCAGCTAGACTTTTACTTCTCGAACGTTAGGCTGGATCTGAAAGTGTGACACTTTCTTTTTGTCGCTCAAATGATTCTCCCCAGTAGTGTTTGACACGCTTGTTTTTAACCTTGAAAGTTTTGTTAGCGTCAGGATCATGTATCTCAACGGCTCTATTTGGTAAAACTTTGGTGATCACAAATGGACCTGACCACCGTGATTTTGGCTTCCATGGGAAGAATTTCACCCTTGATTTGTTTAACAGTACCTTCTGCCCTGGTTCCAGTTGTATGCGCACTAACTTCTCATCATGTCTTTTCTTGCCCTTTTCTTTGTATAATTTGGCATCATCAAAAGACTGATTGTGAAATTCCTCCAATTCGTTGAGCTGGTGGAACTTTTTCTCTTCTGTTGCTTGTAGTGCAAGAATTGGCTCCTTCAGTACAAATGACGCTTTATCTTTAGGCTCCACAGGCAATTGACATGTTTTAAGTTTATCAGTACAAATTTGCATTGCATTGGAGTTCTGAATGGTACTGTGTATCACATCGAGTTTGAAACATTCCTCCTTCTTTTCATCATTTGGGAAATCCATGGCCTTGAAAACATTGAATGTTACTTCTTGGTCCTGTACCCTCATGGTTAATTCTCATTTTTGTACATCAATAAAGGTTCGACCTGTAGCCAAGAATGGTCTCCCAAGGATGATTGGCACGTCTGCTTCTTCCTCCATATCAAGGACAATAAAATCTGCTGGGAAAATGAATTTGTCAACCTTGACCAGCACATCCTCAACTATGCCTCTTGGAAATACGAGCGTTCTATCAGCAAGTTGCAGTGAGACTGAAGTTGGCATTGTTTCTCCAATCTGTAATTTCCTGAAAATAGAAAAAGGCATCAAGTTAACACTCGCACCTAAATCACACAAAGCCTTACCAAAGTTATGTTCTCCTATGACGCAAGGAACAGTGAAACTGCCAGGATCTTTCAACTTGGGGGAAGTTTCCTCTGAATGATAGCGCTGCATTCTCTGTTAATGCTACTGTCTCGTAATCCCCAATCTCCGTTTTCGTGAAAGAATATCTTTCATGAATTGGCATAGGTGGGCATTTGTTCCAACGCTTCTGCAAATGAAATGTTGATATGCAGCTTTTTGAAGATCTCCAGGAACCGGGAAAATTGCTTGTCCAATTTTTTCTTCTGAAGACGTTGAGGAAAAGGTGGAGGTGGAGTGATCTGTTCTTTTTCCTTTGCTTCTTTTTCCTCCATTTGTTGCTTTGTTTCTTTTGGAACTTCCTCAGCAGTTGTTTTGGCTCCAACATATTTGTTGATTTCAGTACCGCTTTTAACATGATGGCATGACATTGCTCCTTCCCATGTTTCTTGGATTTGGCTCTGTGTTGCTAGGAAGGGTACCTGGCGGTCTGTAACTCTGAGCATTTGCCAGTTGTCCAATTTGATTCTCCAGTGCTTTAATAGAAGCAGATTGACTTTGAATTAATGCTGCTTGGGATTGAAACATAGCATCATATCTTGCTGCTTGAGAGTCGTGTTTTGCTTCTATCTTTTTCAAGTGGGTCAACACTTCTGTTATTCCTGGTTCATTTGCCTGCTCCTGGCTTTTGTTCTGTTGTTGGAATCCGGGTGGTGGATAGTTCTGCTGTTGGCCTCAATTGTTGCTCCATGAAAAATTGGGATGATTCCTCCACTCTGGGTTGTAAGTGTTGGAATAAGGATTGTTCCCTTGTCTGTTGAAATTGTTGACAAAATTCACCATTTCTTCAAGTTGGTTCGACTCTGGTGCTCCTCCATATGGTGAACTTGTGGATCCAGTGGTAAGAGTCTCCATAAATTTGCATATCTGATCTAGCTTGGCGTTGACTGCTGTATTGGCTCCACTTTCATAAATTCCTGCAATTCTTTGGATCATGCTCCTTTCTGTTGGCCACAAGGAATTGTTGTTGGCCATTTCTTCGATTAGGTCCCAGGCTTGATCTTCTCCTTTTGCCATTAAAGCTCCTCCAGCAGCAACATCGATTGTGGTTCTCATTATTCCAGAAAGTCCATTATAGAATGTTTGGACTTGAAGCCATTTTGGAATCTCATGGTGAGGACATTTCCGGAGTAAATCTTTGTACCTTTCCCAAGCTTCGTAGAGGGATTCTGAATCTTGTTGTACAAAGGATGTGATGTCATTCCTCAGTTTTTCAGTTCTGGCTGGTGGAAAGTACTTTGCAAGAAATTTGGTGGCTAAAGTGTTCCAAGTTGTGATGGAACCTGCTGGTAGTGAATGTAGCCAAGCTTTAGCTCTATCCTTCAAGGAGTATGGAAAAACTTGCAATCTCATTGCTTCTTCCGCTTCTCTATTGTAATTGAAAGTTCCACAAACTTCCAGGAAGTTGCTGATGTGGGCATTAGGATCTTCAGTTGCATTCCCCCCGAACTGAACTGAATGTTGAATCATCTGAATGCATGTTTTGATGTCACACGCATTTGCTGGTAAGGGAGGGAGTACAATGCAAGAAATGAGTCTGTCAACCACCGGAATGGTTTTGTCTCGAATGGGAATTGGTGGTGCAACCTCCAAAGGTTCAGGTTCCATGTTGACTAAAGCTTCTTGGCCTCCTCGCCTTTCCCTTCTCAACTGTCTGATGGTTCTTTCAATTTCTGGGTCAAGCGGTCGTAGTTCAAAACTTCTGGTTCGTCTCATGAAGTTTCTGACAACCTGAAACACAAGAAAACAAAAACAATAAGGAAAAATAAATTAGATACAAGTAAGGTATCTAACCCCTAAACTAATAGTAAAAGATAAATAAGTCCCCGGAACGGCGCCAAAAACTTGACCGGCGTAACACACACGTATAACGCAAGCGCACGTATCGTTCAAGTAGTATAAAAATATCGATCCCACGATGACTTAATATCTAATCTATTAATTTTATGAGGTCAAATGATTACTAGTATCTAACGGGTTGATTGATTGATTTGAAATGGTGACTATTCTAAATTTAAAAGCAAGTAAATAAAATTGTCGAAAATAGGTTTTAAGAAAATTCAATATTAAAAACTATCTAGGGTGGTGATTTCTTCCAATATCATTTTAAAGATGAAGTGGTTATCTTAAAGTTGGGTAATTTATTGATTTATTAACCTGGAACGCTAAATTATGTGTGAGCCTCTGTCGATGGTCAGACACAAATACCAAGTTTAACCCAATTGAACCATATGTCTATGTCAACCAAATTACTTGGATTCATTAAGATTAAGTTCCAATTATGGCTACCCCCGCCCGACAAGTATATTCCTATCCTGTAAGGAAATCTATTAAAGGGTTATCTATCCTCAAGGAAGATCGTGGGCTATTGAGTCTAAGGTCTTAAACTTAAAATCCCTATGTCTAGTTCATTTTAAGTTTACCAGTTCAATTTTATTAATGGCCAGTTAATAAAAAGCATTAAGATTAAGACTCAATAAATAAACTTTTATATTACCCAAACTATAATTTAACCCCTTATAAACCGGTGATATTGGATTTCATCACAACCCCAGATAAATGGCTTAGTTACGACACATATTTACGGGTAGTAAAAATTTAAATAAAATAAAAACATAAAGTAAATTCTGAAAATTAAATACTAAAAAGTAAATTGCTGAAAAGTAAAAAAAAGTAAAAACTAAAAAGTAAAAAAAAATAAAAGTAAATTACTCAAAGTAAATTACTGAAAAGTAAATTACTGAAATTAAATAAAGTAAAAGTACAATAAAAGAAAATGCTGGGGTTAAAGGATCAACTTTTATTACTACTATTTTAGATATCTCCCTTAATATAATAGATTAACTTTGCGTGATAATTACCAACCCCATATAGGCGGTATCCTGATTAAGTCAAATTAATAATTAATTACCAACCGACCAACCAGGCGGTATCCATACTTAGTCAGGTTAAAACCAATTTATAATTATTTCCACCGGCCAATATAGCGGTATCCTCATTGAGTCAGATTTTAAATAGTTTATATTTTATATTTTAGGGAGATTAATCTAGATAGCAATAATAAAAGCTTTACCTTTTACCCCAGCAAAGGGGAGTTACCTCCTCATTGTTTGAAAAATAAAATGCTAAGTAAAGAAAGAAAAGGTTTGTGCGTAAAAGTAAATTGCGGAAAGTAAAAACTGAAAAGTAAAGAAAAGAAAGTGCGAAAGCGGAAATTAATTACTGGAAGCTGTAAATAAATAAACAAGATACAATCTTCTTATTTATTCATTAGGAATTTCAAAGAAGAAAGTATGAATTTTACAAATGAAATGGCTTGGTATTTATAGGCAAAATTTTGCGTATATCAAATCATCCATCAAATTCTCCACCAAATCCATTATTAATTTCTCCACTAATTACTCCACCAAATCCATAATTGCTCCAATAATTGCTTATCTTGTTTGGTGTTGATTTGATAATTTTTATTAATTATTTATTAATTTATATTTTGCTTTGAAAATGATTGATAATGACTTTAATAATTACACATCACACTTTTCTGGATGGTTTAGCAATTTCGGTCATGAAATATTCAGAATTCGAAATTATTTTCTCTTTCAAAGTTGTAGATCTTTGAGTCTGCTTTAAATTGGTACTTGAATCAGCTCAATCCGATATTTGAGTAAAACGTTATGCCCAAAATACGACAGATGCACAAAACTGGAATTCCCAAAACTGCACTTCGTCAAAACGCCCTTTCAAGTTTCCAATCTCCAAAATTAATATATCAAGTCCAATAATTGCCCTTATTTGACCCATATTTCATCCTAAATTATTTCATTGAGACCCGATATTATTTTATCTGTAAAATAAACTAAAACACATCAAAACATTTATCAAACCCGAGAAACTAAACAAAATATTAAGTTAAAGGAGCGGTAAATATTGATATATTTTCCGCTCATCACAAAGGTGGTTCAATTCTTTTCTTTAGAGACTTTTCTTTCATTTTCAACCATACCACACATCATAACATAATCAAATCAAGATAGACATCTAAGCAAACGGTCATTCACCGACCTACAATTTCTTCAACTAGTCACCTTGCTAACTACTCAGGTTTTCTCCACTAAGAACTTATAGTGAAGTACTTACGAGTCTAACATAGATCAATCATTCAAAGTATCAGATAAAAACACATCAAGAGTTTATCATTTCTAAGATTTCACCTTAAAGCAAACGATTTCATCATTAGACTTATGCCTAACTATCAAAAACTAAAAACAAACATTTTTTCTTTTTTCTTTTTTTTTTTCTTTTTTCTTTCTTTTTTTTTTGGCCCACCATGGTCTTTCTATCCTTGCCGTAAAATTTTCTGTTTCTCGACTTCCTTTTCCCGATATCCATGTTTGCTAAACTCTTCTTGACAAACTTTTTATTTTCTAACCCAACGGATATCTATGATGGCTTTTAAGACTTGGGTTAACATGATGCGTGAATGCATGAGATGCATGAGATTCGTACGATGTATGGAATATATAAGTTGGCCCATTACCATTTAAAAACATTCAACCATACTATTGCGTGGTGCAAACTTGTCCCAGTTGAAAAGGCCCAACAAGTTTACACTTTTGCGATAACATGGCTAAACAACTTCAAATGATAAAAGGCCTAAACACAAAATGGCCCATTGGCATTTTAGAAGCTTTTGGCCCAATTTCCATAAATCACAGACTCGTCCCAGTTTAAATGGCCCAACAAGCCCATACCTCATGACAAAAAGTCCAACTGAATCCAAATGACGATGGTCCTAAACACAAATATAAAGGAATAGTCTTTATTAGTCCTACAACTACAGTTCACACGCGGGTCTACAGGGATCTAGACAAAGGCTCCCGCTGACGAAGGATTGCCCACAACTAGGACTCCTCACTCAAGGGTTCAAGCGACCAAGTGAGCGCACCTTTTTTATACCTTACGGTACGTGCCAACGAGTTATAGTGCGTGACTGACTGTCAAATGGATTTACCGTTGTAGATTCCCTGGAGGGAGGGCGGAGCGAACTCTCTTAAGAACCCAAGCCTTTTAGGCTCTTATCGCTTGGTGACAGGAATAAACAACGAGTCCTCCAAATTAGTCCGTCACAGTGAGCAACGGGTAATGATTATCTAGGTGCCTTACAGCTTTTCCTTATAGAAAGGTAGTGAATGAAGGAAGACACCAAACCACCACCTAGCCTTAAAAAGTGCCTTTGATTTAAACCCCTTTCAACCCACGGTAAACACGGTTAACTAAAGCACAAATCACAATCATTACAAGGCATTATTTCGGGGCCAATTATCTATCCCCAGTGGAGTCGCCAGACTGTAGGACACAGAAATCGGCGAGGCTGTTCTAGGCTCGTGGCCTAGTTAGGAGTACGGAATAGCTCACGGGGAACTAAACCGGAGAAATAACATGGAGTCGCCACCCGGTGTGAACCGGGACAAAGATTTAAGGCCGCACTCACCCCTCACAAGGGAAAACCTCAAACCGTTGGGTTCGGAATGGTCCCTTACTTATGCCAATTGTAATGATGTGATTTGTGCAATATCTTAACTGAATCTACACAACATGCTCAAGAACAACCTATATCTAGTTCATGTTCATAAAGATAAATCCTATGTCTAAGTTTGCATGCTTGGAAAGTAAGTCATCATAACACACGACAACACACGACAATCTCATGAACATATTTCAATTATATAATGCGAAATGTAAACAACAACATAAAATTAATGCAAATCCCAAACGCAAAACGAATAACTAATCATGCTTAAGAATAAACAACTAAATCATGCTTAAAAATAAATAACATACTAGACTAAATCATGCTTACAAAAATAAATAACGTACTAGCAACCTAATCATGCTCAAATACTTGGTTGGATGAAATGAAATACGTGTGTCTCTTAAGTGGTACGTGGCGTTGTATCTCGAGTGCTGACCGCACTACTGTCCATTCGGATTCGGCTACGGAATTTACGTCCGGGTTTCCATCCGATATACCACAAAAGAGAACACGCATTCCGTTCATCCGGAATTCATATCATGCCTCAACAAACGACTCTCATGGGATAATATATTAAAATAAATAAAGAAACGAAAGATAATAAGTAAAAAGGGTGCCCTCAAGTCTAACCTCTTTTGTCGTCTCTCGAAAGCGCGTTACACGGCCGTCGGAAGGGTTGATATTCCGTAACTTTTCTGGTTCACTAATCCAATATTTTTCCTCGCTGTTTCGTTGCTTGAGCTACTGTTTTCACTCTGTTTCGTTGTTGTTTGTGTTGTATTTTCTGGTCACTGTTTTTTGCTAATTAGGGGACTGTTTCGTAAGTTATTTGGACTGTTTTGGGGGCAGTTTTCCTCACTATTTTGTACAGTTTTTTTAGGGCAGAATTTTGGTGGATTAGGGGGTTGTTTGTAGGGCATGTTACGTGGCTGATAGGTGCTGTATGGAGGGATTATTTTCGGTAGTTGCTGGTAGAGGATGTGTTGTGAGGCAGTGAATTAAAGGCTGTGGCGTTGAATGGGTTTAGAGGCTATAGGTGTGTGGCAGTTCAGTAAGGGACGTGTGGTAGCGTTTGTTGAGTGCGTGCAGTTTTAGATGAGGGTTTGTTCTTTTGTGCTGAGAGAGTGTGTGCGTGAGGCTGTGTGTTGAGTGAGTGCATGTGGCGTGTTGGAGGCTTGTGAGGGGCATGTGGCGTGTTGGATGAGGGCTGTGAAGGGCTTGCGTTGATGTTGTGCACTTTGTGCGAATATGTGAGGGGTAGTGAGTGACTCGTGCGTGGGTGGACTGGGGTTATTCGTGCGGCTATGGGGTTTATTTCTTTGTGTTTTTTTCGTGAGAATGAGCTGTTGTGTTTTTATGTGAATATGTGTGTATGAGCTAGGTTTATTTTCCTTGTATTTTCGTAGGAATGAGCCATGGATTAGATGTGTGGTGAAGGGTTCTTTTTATAGGCAAAGGGGTGGGGGTTTTCCTTGTTTGAATAGGAAAGGATTTTTGCATTAATGGGAGATATTTTTAATTAGTACTTGATAAGGAAAAATCTTTTAATTAAGGAGGTGATTTGATTTTATTTGATTTTTTCTCTTTTGATTAGGGATATGATTTGATTTGTATCTTTTAATTAGGGAATGTAATTTAAGTGAATTAGGAAAGCTTTTGATGGGATTTTATTTGGCTTTATTTAATTTTGGTATGTGATTTATTTAATTTGGGAAGGTGATTTGGTTTGATTTCAACATGTGTTTAATGTGTGGATTTTTTAGGGAAGTGATTTAATGGGCTTGGGCGTTTGGCTTTGGTGATGTGTGGGTTTGGTGTGTGGTTTGTGGGGGGTTTGGGCTAAGGGTGTGTTTTAAAATAGAGGTCCAACAATCGAAACCGAAGCTAATCCAGCGAATTAAATCCAACAGAAATGTCAATTCTTGACTCTTCCCTTCCGACGTCCGTTTCTCGCGGCTTCCACAATAAAAGAGGTAGTGTCTCTATGTGAGACTCATCATCGGGACTTATATGAAAAATGCAATGCCTACACCAAGCTAGAGGTGGATATGAATACTTCGTAACCTTTACGGATGATGCATCGTGTTATGGTTATGTGTATCTTATGAGACACAAGTCGGAAACTTTTGAGAAATTCAAAGAGTTTCGACACGAAGTTGAAAAACAGACCAGTAAAAGTATTAAGACATTACGGTCGGACCGTGGTGGCGAATACTTGAGCAATGAGTTTCTTGACTACTTGAAAGAATATGGTATTCTTTCACAGTGGACTCCTCCCGGACACCGAAATTAAACGGTGTGTCCAAATGGAGAAACTGAACCTTGTTAGACATTGTAAGGTCTATGATGAGTCACACTGAGATACCTATTTCCTTCTGGCGATATGCATTAAACAGTGCAATACTTATTTTGAATAAGGTTCCGTCAAAGTCTGTTCAACAGACACCATATGAGATATGGACAGGAAAGAAACCGGGTTTCTCATTCCTGAAGATTTGGGGTTGCTGGGCATACGTCAAACGTTTGGAAGGTACCAAACTAGAACCCAAATCAGATAAATGCCTATTTGTAGGATATCCTAGGGAAACCAAAGGATATTACTTCCATCACCCAGGAGAGAACAAAGTTTTTGTTGCTCTACATGCGGTTTTCCTTGGGAAGGAATTCCTAAATGCAGTGATAAGTGGGAGGAAAGTAGAACTCGATGAAAATCGGAGTGATACTATTCCTGGCATAGAATCCTCAACGGAACATTAACAGTTCATCAAAGATGAAGCTGTACCACAATCTTCAAATACACAAGGACCACGTAGGTCGGAGAGAATCAGAAAACAACCTGAGAGGTATGGGTTTCTGATCTCACCTCATGTAGATATCAATCTCATTGAGGAAGATGAGCCGGCTACATATGAGGAAGCGATACAAGATATCGATTCCGCTTTATGGCAATATGCCATGAAGTTCGAAATGGATTCCATGTATACCAACCAAGTTTGGACACTAGTTGATGCACCAGAAGGCGTAAAGCCTATTGGTTGCAAATGGATCTTCAAGAGGAAGACCGACATGGATGGCAACGTACAAACGTACAAAGTTAGGCTTGTAGCGAAGGGGTATCGTCAACGACATGGTGTCGATTACGACGAAACTTTCTCACCCGTTGCCATGATTAAATCCATTCGGATAATGCTTGCTATTACTGCATATTTCGATTACGAGATATGGCAGATGGATGTCAAAACCGCATTCCTTAACGGAAACCTGTTGGAGGATGTTTATATGCAATAGCCTGACGGTTTTGTCGTGCCTAAACATGCAAACAAGGTTTGCAAGTTAAATCGGTCCATTTATGGACTGAAGCAAGCATCGCATTTTTGGAACCAATGTTTTGATGAGATCATAAAAGAATATGATTTCGTTCAAAATGAAGATGATCCTTGTGTATACAAGAAGGTTAGTGGGAGCGCACTGACTTTCATTGTCCTTTATATTGACGATGTATTGCTTATGGGCAATGACATTCCCATGTTAACATCGGTGAAAGCTTGGCTTTCATTAAAATTCTCCATGAAAGATTTGTGAGAAGCAGCCTTTATTTTGGGAATAAAGATCTACCGGGATAGATCTAGAAAGCTGCTTGGACTCTCCCAGAGCACGTACATTGACAAAGTGTTGAAGAGATTCAACATGGATCAGTCTAAGACGGGACTGTTGCCAGTGTCACATGGTGTGACTATATCTGAGGACATGTGTCCTAAAACTCAAGATGAGAGAGACAACATGAGTCGGATACCGTTCGCCTCGGCAGTCGGATCGATCATGTATGCCATGATATGTACACGACCCGATGTCTCCTATGTTTTGAGCATGTGTAGTCGCTATCAGACCGATCCAGGTGAAGGTCACTGGATAGCGGTTAAGAATATCCTTAAGTATCTTACACGAACTAAGGATGCTTTCTTAATCTATGGAGATGGAGAACCTGAGGTAACTGGGTATATCGATGCAAGTTTCCAAATCGATAAAGACGACTGTAAGTCACAATCTGGGTACGTGTTTTGTTTGAATAACGGAGCAGTGAGCGGGAAATCTTCTAAGCAAGAGATTGTTGCCGATTCAACAACAGAAGCGGAGTATATCGCTGCAGCTGAAACAGCAAAGGAGGCAATTTGGATCTGAAAATTCCTAATTGGATTAGGAGTAGTTCCGTTAGCAGCTGAGCCCGTTCCATTGTATTGTGACAATAACGGGGCTATAGCGCAGGCTAAGGAACTGCGGTCTCATCAACGATCCAAGCATGTTCTTCGATGTTTCCATCTGATTCGTGAAATCATACATCGTGGCGATGTGAAGATCGAGAAGGTCGCATCAGATGACAACATTGCAGATCCGCTGACGAAAGTTATTCCTCAGTAAAAGTTTGAGCGACATGTACATAGTTTAGGTGTTAGATGCTTGAGTGACTAGCTATAGGCCAAGTGGGAGATTGTTGGACAATTATGACCCATAGCGTCACTATTTGTAAAAGACATTGTGTTTTTGTCCAAATTAATTATGTAGCAAAGGAAATTATCTTTTATCATTTCGTAATTAGATTACTTAAATGTGTGAATGATGAAAGTCCTTATGATTAGTTCCGGATTGAGATGATATGAGACAGTATCATTAAATATCCATAGTCGTAGTATTATCGAGACTGGACATCGATAATGTGGAATAGACTAGTATCACACTTGTGCGTGTTATGGAAGCGTAACAACATAGTTCTCGTATATTTAAGTATTGGATACTTATGCAAGTGTGGTAGGAGGTTGTGTTTACGGATGGTACGGAAACAGCTTCGCTCTGGATAGACCCCTCGGAATCCCATTGGTAGTATGACTATGTGTCTATGGGAGTCCGCACCAGGGTAGGTGTATTTGGTCTTAAACTAAGACTTGCATCGCTAGTACTTGCGACAATCAATTCGCTTTGGTTTTGGTCGTCCAGGACTTTAACAGGTTTTGTGTACGCCTCTTCTGGGTTTATTGAGAATCGTAGTGTATTGGGTGTGATGTCAAGATGAAAGTATCACTTCAGTCATATGGAGATGATGGTCACGCAGAGATACAGAACTGGTTCTCTAAAGGGTTGCAACTATCGGGATAATATGACTAGGTCATGATTATCCGATAATAAAGAGACTAGTTGCTAGTGATCTGATATATGCTTCGTATGGGGTAGACACTATTCCAGCCCCAGGCCTTGCATGTGACATCTGATACTGGATCGCAATACGCAATACTACGTATACTACGCCTTACATAGATTATATATTCCATTAAGAATATTTCAGGAGAATTGGGTAAGCATGGCGCTTTGCTAGAAGCCAACCTTGTCTCGTAAATCGGTAAGAATGTAGTACTAGGTACGTACGTGTTCGGATAGTCCGACGGCCGGATTTACTACCAACATATCCAAGGATCTCTTGGGTTGCTTCCCGAAGATTCACCGATGACGTATGAATCAAACTTTATTAATCTGGGATTAATAGCGGAGAGACATTATCTGGGATAAAGTACTATTTGAAGAGAGAGAACGATTAATTTGGAATTAATCAATAAAATAATATATTCGATATATTATACGAAATTGGATTTCGACGCGGAATTAAAATTGGATTTTAATTCGGGCTAACGAATTGATTTAGAATTAATTCGCTAGCGACATGAATAATAATTTTGCTAGGCATAATTATGTAATTGAATTTGATTTAATTACGTCTCAACGGAAAATTCTTTAATTCAGAATTAACGAACCCGAGCCCGGAATATGTTTGCGGCCCACTTCCATTTTGAATTAAAGTGGGGCCCACAAGTCACATCGCGAGTCACATCACTTGTCATTTTAGTGATAGACGTCAAGTCACCTTTTTGGTGAGTGACATGCAGTCACTATTCATGATGTTGGTTGGTGTGGACATTTAATGCAATTTTGGAGCCAAAATTTTGGTTGACTTTTTGAAAGCATATACCAAATATTTGGTAATTGATTTTCATTATTGTTTTTAGAAAACAAAACACAAAAGAGAAAAACTCTCTCTCTCTCATTTGGTCATTGCCGTGACCTCCTCCAAGAGAAAGAAAATTGTTTTCTTTCTTCCATCATGCTAGCACACTAAAAGGATCAATACAAGGTGATAGGGAAACCGAAATTAGAGCTTGGAATCCTTTGGAAGCTTAGAGCTTGTTCATCTTCTTCAATAAAACAAACCTTGGCCGAATACATCAAGCAATGAGGAAATTTTTGTTGATCTTCGCATCCAAAAGCCGTTCTTTGTAAGTATGATTCCCCCATACTTCTTATGAGTATTCATTCTTTTCATTGCTTATATTGATCTTGGGACCACCTTAGAAACCAACATGGTCGTGCCAGCCGGTGGTGGCTGGCAGACCGCCGGTGTGACTTTGGGGGTGGGGGGTCTAGTTTGAAAATTTACAATGTAATGCCTATTATGTAATTACAAGAAACTATGGATATTTATAGAGAAGTTTCTAAAATTTACGTTTAGACCCCCAAAAATTACAATAAGGCCATGTTATGGAACTTTCTCGAAAATTCACATTTTTGAAGCCCTTTTGATACAAATTTTGAAAGGTGCTCAACACGAAAGTGGTTCGTCTAAAAAAGAAAAGTCTGATGGTTTAAGAATCAGCTTAATTGGAGTTTGTTTGAAAGTTTTATAGCCGCAACAACAAACTTTTACGTGTATAACAATAAAATCAGAAATCGCGTAAAAAATTTTTGAAACCCCGTGTTTTCCAACGCGACGAATCTTCACTTTAAAACATTCTGATCTATCTTCTAACACATAAACTCTGATTTTCGATTACCATCCCATTCCAAATTCTTAACATTAATTCAGAAATCTTTCTACATTGTTCCAACAAAACTCGGGATATTACAATTAGAGACGAAAATTTTGTCTATAATTTTTTTAAAAAGTGGCGCCTAACGAATAAAATAATGGAGGGATTGAAAATTTTTAAAATAAGTGATGGAATATAGATTCTGTTTCTATTTAGCGACAGGAAATCCTTCTCAATTTTTTTTTTAAAAAAAAAAGTGGCGCCGAAGAATAAAATTTTGGGGGATTGAAAATATTTAAAATTAGCGATGGATTATTGATTCAATTTCTATTTAGCGATAGATTAGCGACGGAAAAATCCGTTTCTAACTACCAATAATTTTACAAAATCATAAATTTAAATAAAAATTTAAAATTAGTGACGGAATAGAGATTCTGTTTCTATTTAACGATGAAATATTGATTCTGTTTCTATTTAGCGGTGAAAAAATTCCGTTTATAACTACCAATAGTTTTGTAAAATTATAAATTTAAATAAAAAATTAACATTAGCGACGGAATATAGATTCTGTTTATATTTTACGACGGAATATTGATTCTGTTTCTATATAGTGACGGGATATTGATTCCGTTTCTATTTAACGACGTATTAGTAACGAAAAAATTCAATTTCTAATTACCAATAGTTTTGCAAAATTAGAAATTTAAATTAAAATTTAACATTATTGTTGGAATAGAGATTCCTTTTCCATTTAGTAACGGAATATTAATTCTGTTCAAATTAGCAACGGAAAAATTATGTTTCTAATTTAAATCACCAACGAAATAATAATTCTTCGCTAATTCGCGATAGATTTATGTTTCCGTCGCTAATTAACGACAGATTTCATAGTGTTAGTCTCTAAGACATGCCACAAGATCCTAAATGTGATTTTATGTGTGAAAAATCAAGAAAAAGTGGCGGAATCACTTACATTGATTTGGAGAAATTCGAAATTTTTCCTTTTGGATGAAGCTCCAAGCTTGTTGTTGAGTTGTTTGTTCCTTGGGTAAGTTTCCCTATCACCTCAAATGAATCCTCAAGTGCTAGCTTTGTGAAATTTTTGAAGCAAAAATTTTACTTCCATGGAGAGCAATGTTCGGCCAAGAGGAAGAAGAAAGAGAGAGTGTGAGTTGTTTTCCAAAAACTTGGTTGTTGAGTGTTTAAGGCATTCAATTAATAAAGCCAACTACTTCCATCAAAGTAAGACATTGGATGTAAGTGATGTGGTCCCACCACATTTAAATTCAAAATTTGTGTTACCTTCTTCAACACACAACTAGACTTGGGCCCAGGTTCGTTTAAATCTGATTAAATGAATTTGTCATCACTACATAATTAAATTAAATTTATTTAAATAATTTTGACTCGTAAAATTATTACGATAGTCGCTTACGAATTAATTCTAAATTAATTCATTCGCCCGAATTAAAATCCAATTTTAATTTCGTATTGAAATCCGATTTCAATTAATATATCCGATATATTATTTTAACCCCAAATAAATAAATAAAATAGAAAAATATAATTTAACTATTAAATTTATTTTATCGATTAATTCTAAATTAATCATGTTCGCTCTTCTATACGAATTTAATCCTAGATTAATTCTTGCCGCAATTAATCCCAGATTAATTTTCTCTCTTATAATCAATCCCAGATTAATTCTATTTGAGTCAAATTTCATTGGTGAATCTTTGGGAAGCGACCCAAGAGTTTCCGGGATATGTTGGCAATAAATACGGTTATCGAACAATTCGAACACATACGTACCCCGTACCATGTTCTCACCGATTTACAAGACATGGTTGGCTTCTAGCAAAGCACCATGCCTACCCAATTCTCCAGAAATATTCGCCGACGAATATCATCTATATCAGGCGTAGTAATACTATGTAATGTAATGGGTAATACGATACAGTATCGGATGTCACATGCTAGGCCTAGGGCTGGCTCTGTGTCTGCCCTGTACGAAGCATATATCGAATCCCGAGTAACTAGTCTCTGTAATCAGAAAGTCATGACCTAGTCATACTATCCCGATAGCTGCAGCTTTTAAGAGTACTAGTTTCGTAGCATGTGTGACCATCATCTCCATATGACTGAAGTGATACTCCCTTCTTGACATCACATCCAATACACTATGATTCTCAGTAAACCCAATACAGGCATACACAAAACTTGTTAAAGCTCCAGACGACCAATACCAAAGTAAACTGATTGTCGCAAGTAATAGCGACGTAAGTCTCAGTTTAAAGATCACATACACCTACCCTGATTCGGATTCCTATAGACACATAGTCATACTACTAATAGTATTCCGAGTGGGTCTATCCAGAGCGAACTGTTCCCGGTCCAACGGCTAACATAACCTCTTATTACACTTGCATAAGTATCCAATACCTAAATATATGAGAACTATGTCGTTAAGCTTCCATAACGCGCAAAAGTGTAATAATATTCTATTCCACATTATCAATGTCCAGTCTCGATAATACTTCGACTAGGGATATTTAATGATTAAACCGTTTGTGGATTAATATTGTCTCATATCTTATTAATTCGATTTAATCATATGGACTTTTATCATTAATCTATATCCAAGTAATCTAATTACATTAATGATAAAATAGCAACTTCCTTTTGTCACATAGTTAATTTGTACAAAAACACAATGTTCTTTACAAATAGTGATGCTAAGGGTCATAATTGTCCAACACATAGTTCGTTGCTAATTAACGACGAAATTTGAGACAGACCTAATTTTCATCTCTAAGTCCGTCGCAAATTTCGTTGTTATTCTGTCGCTAAATTCGCACCATTTGTAGGGATGGATATTTTTTTTATCGCTAAATTCCGTCTCTAATTTCATTATCCGTTTCGATTCCATCTCTATTCCGTCGCTAAATTTTGAAACAGAATATTTTTTCGTTAAAATTGTAATTTCTTGTAGTGCTTAAGGGTTGATTCGGTACTGTTGGACAATTATGACCCATAGCGTCACTATTTGTACAGATCATGGTGTTGTTGTACAAATTAACTATGTGACAAAGGAGATTGCACTCTTATCATTTGTGATTAGATCACCAAGATATATAAATGATAGGAGGTCCATATGATTTGTTCCTGGAATGAGAATGATATGAGACAGTATCAGTCCAGGAAGGATAAATCATTAAATATCCCTAGTCAGAGCATTATCGAGATTGGACATCGATGAATGCGTAAAAGACTAGTATTACACTTGTGTGCGTTGTGAGGGCACAACTACATAGTTCTCATATATTTGGGTATAGGATACATATGCAAGTGTAATAGGAGGTTGTGTTTTACCGATGGTACGGGAAACAGCTTCGCTCTGGATAGACCCCCTCGGAATTCCATTGGTAGTATGACTATGTGTCTATGGAAGTCTGAAATCAGGGTAGGTGTATTTGGTCTTAACCTGAGACTTGCACCGCTAACACTTGCGACAATCAATATACTTTGGTTGCGGTCGTCCAGGGCTTTAACAGGTTCTGTGTACGCCTATGCTGGGTATACTGAGAAACGTAGTGTGTTGGGTGTGATGTCAAGACGGAAGTGTCACTCCAGTCATATGGAGTTGATGATCACGCAGGGATACAGAACTGGTTCTCTAAAGAGGTTGCAACCGCCGGGATAATATGACTTGGTCATGATTATCCGATATTAAAGAGACTAGTTGCTCGTCATCCGATATATGCTTCGTACGGGGCAGACACTATACCAGCCCTAGGCCTTGCATGTGATCATCTGATACTGGATCGAAACACTCAATACTACGTATACTACGCCTGATATAGATCTTTTATTCATGTAAGGATATTTCTGGAGAATTGGGTAGGCATGGCGCTTTGCTAGAAGCCAACATTGTCTTGTAAATCGGTATAAACGTAGTACTAGGTACTTACGTGTTCGGATAGTCCGACGACCGAATTTATTGCCAACATATCCGAGGATCTCATGGGTCGCTTTCCGAAGATTCACCGATGACGTATGACTCGCACTTTTAATTAATTTGGGATTAATAAGAAGAGAGAGAAAATTAATCTGGGATTAATAGCGGAGATATTTTATCTGGGATAAAATATCATTTAAAGAGAGATAACGATTAATTTGGAATTAATAGATAAATTAATATATTTGATATATTAAACGAAATTGGATTTCGACGCGGAATTAAAATTATATTTGAATTCGGGTGAACGAATTAATTTAGAATTAATTCGTTAGCGACGTGAATAGTGATTTCACTAGGCGTAATCATTTAATTACGACGCAACGGAAAATTCGTTAATTTGGAATTAGCGAACCCGAGCCCAAGATTGTTTGCGAGCGCATTCGCATTTTGAATTTGAGTGCGACACGCAAGTCAAATCAAACGTCAAATCGCTAGTCACATCAAGCGTCAAATCATGTCACTTTGAGTGATGTGACAATTGATTGATTGATGTGACTTGATGGAAGTGGTTGAAAAGTTTTTTGAAAGCTTGAAAGACATATAATGTTATTATATTCTTGGAGTCAAATTTTTGTGTTGACTTTGGGAAAGCATTACAAAAATATTTGGTATATGTTTTTAATTGGTTTTTGAAATCAATTAACCTAACACTTTCTTCCTTCTCTCCTTTCTTTACACACGCCCTTGGGGCTGTTTTTCTCTCTTCTGCAATAGCTCACTGCCGTGAGCTAGGGAAGTAAAGTGGTGAGATTTTTGGCAAATATCTAGAGAGCTAGCACTCTGAGAGACATGCGAAGGTGATAGGGAAGTCCACCCATGAGCTGAGAATCGTTTGAAGAAGCTTGGAGCTTGATTCTTGAAGCTTGAAGCCGAATCCATGGAGGCCAAAAACAGTGAGCTGTGTAGTCCACTGCCGAGCAGAAAGTGAAATTTTGTAGCCTCCCGCGTCGCTCAACCGATCGATGTGAGTATTCCGTTACTTTCTCGATTGTATTCACACATGTTTATGCTTGATTATTGATCCTTGGGACCTTAGAAAACTCCAACAATGGTATCAGAGCAAGGAAAATCATGAAATATTTTAGGGCTTAAAATTTGGGTAAACTTGTGTTTGAACATGATTAATGAATTTGGATGAATTAGTATGCTTAAATGTTTTGAATTGAGGATTGATTGGATCAATTTGTTGAAATTTTGTTTGGAACAAATTTCCCCAATTTTCTTGGTGTTGGCCGAGAGTTTGATGCCCTATTTGATCTTGGTGATTTTTGATTTTTGATCATTGGATGACTTGAGTCAATTGGAAATGTGGATTTAATGTTAATTTTCATTTAATTGGATTGAATTCGGAATTGATATGAAAATCCCTATATTGCCGAGAGTTGATGTAGCATGTATTGGGTTTGATTTTTTGTTAAATTGTGTTGGACATGATTTAATGATGATAAGCATGATAAATTAGGCTAATTTGATGTTTTGGAAATATTGATTTGGGTAATTAATAATGCTATATACTTTAGGATAATTAAATGTGAAATTGGATTTTGTAATTTAATTATTTTTGGCCTTAAAATTGGATTTGGGCTTGTTGTGTTGTAATTGGGCTTATTGGGCTTGGTTGTACTAAGTTGGGTTTAGGAAAAATTGGTTGGATCCAATTAGGCCCAAAACCGCTTCCATAAAGCCCAAATGCGACTAATGGACCTTTAAAGTTTAATTGGGCCTAATGGGCCTAAATTGATTTCTGGGCTTATGGGGTAACTCCCGGATTGGACTTTGGTTATTGGGTTCGACCCGAGTTGACCAAAAGTCCACGCCTTAAGAAATTAATTAAAAGCCCATTGGGCTTTAATTAAATTGACGTTGGACGTTAATCGGGCTTTGAGACCCGTAAGGATTAAATTTTGAATTTAAGTCGTAAAAGGTTCGTTAATAAAGTGTAGTATTTAATTTGGAATTAAATAGCGAATTAGAATTAAATACAAATTGAATTCGATTTAATTATGTAGTTTAATTTAATTCGAGAATTCATACTTTGAGTACTTATTCGCAAAACGAGTTTGACTCGAGCAAAATCAAATCGTTGTTTGAACATTGGATGATCACTAATTATCAGATTAATTAATTTGATTAGATTGATTGATAACATGCTTGTGTGAATACATGGTTGCGATGCATGAATAATGTATATCGGATGGATATTAGATGGGTGGGGCAATTTTAGAAATTGTTGTAATAAATTTGGAATTTATTAATTGGACATGCGTGTCCAGCCTTATTACCTCCGTATTCTTTTTATTCTCTTCTCACCTATTCCCCTCAATGTAAATGAGGTTTCTTTAGAAGTGTAGTGTAACGGGAAGAAGAAATATGTGTGCTAGCGAGAGAGAGAAAGGGAGAGATTTGATCTAGGATCATTGTGTAAAGTATCCATCTGCATATCATTATTATTTTATTATACACGCTTTATTATGTGTTTAGAATGCATGTTTAAGGGTGTATGATAATGAGAACTTAACAAAGATAATAAATTGGTTGCCAATTTGCACTCGAAAAACCCTCGCATAATATTAAGCATTTTTCCTTCCATTGAGTGATTCTTACACAAGATCCAAGACTGGCATTGGCTTGTTGGCCAAAGTCAAGGCCTTTGTCCGTCGAGGATGTGTTTGAATCACGAAAGCTTTGTTCCATATTGGTGCCTTGTCCAAGTTTTGGTTTGTTGGCCAAAGTCAATACCACTTCTTGTCCATCGACATTGATTACGAAGCTTTCCATGGTCAATGGGTCGCGCTTAACTGGGATCACTAAGTTTGTTGTGCCAATGCCAAGGCTTAGTTGATTCAGAGGAAAAATGTTAGGTAATACATTGGATGTATTGGCATATATAAGATATATGTTTCGGACATGGATGTCCCCGTACTGGATCTAAGAATTGGATTGGATCCAATCGATCTTAGAGATATACCTAGTTAATTATCATACAATTTGTTGGCCAAAGTCAAGATTGTGTGATATTTAACAGGATCCTAGCCCACTAGGAAACACGGTTTCCCGAGTATTCGACAGAGGGTTAGAGGCTCGCCGAAAAATAGTGGGAGGCAATAATTGAATTTGCAATACTCGTTTAATTACTTGCCATACGCGCTCAAAACAAATATCATACGTCAAATAAATTAAATGTTAGTTGGACTAATATTTAAACGTTGTTTTAATAAACAATTAGACTGTATTCAAACTATTCATTTATAGTTGATTTTATAATTAGATTATAGTAATCAATATAATTGATTTTAATATATTAAATTATAGTTGATTAAATAGTTGGACTATTGTAATCATTATAATAAACAGTACCTAAATTGTTGATTAAATAGTTGGACTATTAGAATCAAGATAGAAATTGAAAGATTGACATTTAAAACATAATCCTAGGGAAAATGTATTTAAATGGTTTAATTTTCAAATTGGGAATAATTTCAGGATGGTCCTGGAAATTAATAAGTTATTTTATTTGATAAAATAACATATTAAGTCTAAGCCCGGAGTTAAGCAAATAGTAGAGCATAATCTTTGGAAGATTTATGTGATGATAACTTAAGTGCTTAATCTATTAAGCTTGTCGCAGTAGACTCTTTAATTTCTTTGTCATAACTAGGGGTTAGATCCTTAAAGTATGATACTGAAATTGAAGGATCTTCATAAATCTATACTTAGATTTTAGAAGTACTAAATTGCAATAAATAACTCTTGGAGACTTAATGACTATTCTCAAGGAGACAAAGTCAAAGTTTGCAATAAGGCAAGTAGCGCAAGGCGCACCTTACTTCGATATTCTAGAAACTCGAGGCTTGGCCAAAGGCTACTGGAATGTGAAAAAGGGTAAAGGCAAAATCATTATAATCCTCTAGGAAGATAAAGGACATATCCCAAAATGTCTGCCTATAATGTGGCAAATGGGATCGCGGAAGCGTGACTGCCGTTTGGACAAAGCAGACATGAAGGAATTCAAGAACGAGCAAGGCTCTGACTTCAAATGTATTTGCCATAAATATATTCACTACTAGTATTAAAATTGGATTTTAGATACTTAGTGTGATATATATATATATTGATGTTCAGAATCTGCTGTGAGCAGAATTCTGACTTCAGTAGAGATTTATCTGCGAATTGGAAACGGGACGAAAATCGCTGTTTCAACCGTAGATACCTAATTTAGGAACTACACTTCGAGTGTGTACCTAAATTTGGAAACTGTTATAATGTAACTAGTTTCACTAGATACATTATCTCTATATCAGTGTTTAACCCGCTGCGGGTGAACCTTTATATTCTAGAACACTAAAGTGTTTTATTATGTAAAGATGATATTGAGATAAACACATTAGATGTGAATGACAGAATTTATATTTTGAATATAAATAAATCTCAATTATATAACATGACAAACAAATAGCTCAAACTGATTTGATCAGATAAAACTTTTGTGGCATTGTTGTCTGGGACGCAATTTAAACAAGACTCGTATATCCACACTTTTGAAGAGTGGGTACTAGGGCTGATTTGATCCTAATCAAATAAATTCTACGAATCTAGTTTATTAGGCAAAGTGCCTAAAACACCTTTACTTGGTAAAAGTGTAAATGCCACCGATCTATTAGCCCTAGTTCATAGTGAAGCAAGTGGGCCCATGTCTAGCTAGGATAGAGATGAATATGAATATTTCGTGACCTTTACGGATGTGGCATTGCGTTATGGTTATGTGTTTCTTTTGAAAAACACAAATCGGAAACTTTTACAGTTTCGACACGAAATAGACAAACAGATCGGCTAAAGTATTATACCATCACGGTTAGACCGTAATGGAAAATAATTAAGCAATAAGTTTCTCATATACTTGAAAGAGTATAGTATTCTTTCAATGAGGACTCCTCCCGGAACAAGTCAATTTGACGGTGTGTCCGAAACGAGTAACCGAATTTTGTTGGACATTATAAGGTTAATCACGAGTCGCTCTGAGCTACCATTTCCTTCAACGGATAAGCATAAACAGTGCAAGAACTTATTTTGAATAAGGTTCCATAAAATCTGTTTGACAGATATCATATTAGATATGAACGGGAAAGAAACCGGGTTTCTCATTCCTGAACATTTGGGAATGCTGGGCATATGTTTGGATGATACCAAACTAAAACCCAAATTGGATAAGTGCCAATTTTAGGTTATCCTAAGGATACCAAAGTATAGTACTTATACAACTCACATGAGAACAATTAGATTGTTGCTCACCATGCGGTTTTTCTAAAAGGAATACCGATATGCAGTGGTAAGTGGGAGGATAGAAAAACTCGATGAAAATCGGAGTAATACTATTCCAGGCACAGAATCCTTAATGGAACACATATAGTTCATCTAGGATGAATCTATACCATAATCTTCGAATACACAAGAACCACGTAGGTCGGAGAGATTCCGAAAACAACCTGGGGTATGGGTTTCTGATCTCACCTAATAAATATGTCTATCTTATTGAGGTATACCAACTGACTATGTATGAGGAAGTGATACAAGGTATCGACTCCCAAATATGACAAAGTGTCATGAGTCCGAAATGGATTCCATGTATATCAACAAGTTTGGATACTAGTTGATGTACCGTAAGGAATTGTGCCTATTGGTACTTATAAGTCTTCAAGGAAGACATACATGGAAGGCAACATACCAACGTTCTAAGCTAGGCTTTTAGCGGAAAGGTATCGTTATCAACATTGTGTTGATTACGATTCAACCTTTTACCTGTTGCCACGGTAAATTCATTTGGATAATGCTTGCTAAAGCTGTGTGTTTCATTTATGAAATATGACAGCTTTACGGGAAAATCGCTTTCCTGAAAAGGAAACCTTTCGGAGGATGTTTACAACATCCTGTCGGTTTTGTCGTACCATAACAATCAAACGAGGTTTGCAGGTTATTCGATCCATGTTTGGATTGAAGCAAGCATTAGGTTCTTGGAATTATCGTTTTGATATAATCATAATAGTTTATGATTTAATTCAAAACGATATGATTCTTATGTATAGAAGAGGGTTAGTGGGAGCGCACTGACAGTGGTTGTCCTATAAAATAATGATAATATGTCATTTCTTGGAAATGATATTCCCAAAATAATAATCGGTGAAAGCTTGGCTTTCGATAAAACTCTCCGAGAAATCGTACATTGAAAAATGTACGCGACCTGGTGTCTCATACGCTTTGAGCATATGGATTCACAAACAGGCCAATCCAAGTGATAGTCATTGGATTGATGTTAAGAACATCCGTTAGTATCTTAGAGAACTAAGGATGCTGTCTTAAACTATGGAGATTGAGAACTTTAAGTGACTGGGATCACTGTAGCAAGTTTCTTAACCGATAAAAATGACTATAAGTCGTAAACGGTACTATACAGTTTGAATAACGAAACAGTGAGCTGGAAATCTTCCAAGCAACATATTGTTACCGTATAAACAACAGCTGAGCTAGGCGTCAGCACAGGCTAAAGAATTAATGGTCTCATCAACGATCCAGATATATACTTCGATATTCATCTGATTCGTTCGGATCATACATCGTGGCGATGTGATGATCGAATAAATCGCATCAGACGATAATCATTCGAATCCGCTGACGAAAGCCTTTTCTCAGCAATTTGAGCCAACCGTACATAGTTCGGGTGTTAGACACTCGAGTGACTGGCTATAGGCCAAGTGGGAGATTGTTGGACAATTATGACCCATAGCGTCACTATTTATACAGATCATGGTGTTGTTGTACAAATTAACTATGTGACAAAGGAGAATGCACTCTTATCATTTGTGATTAGATCACCAAGATATATAAATGATAGGAGGTCCCTATGATTTGTTCCTGGATTGAAAATGATATGAGACAATATCATTCCACGAAGGATAAATCATTAAATATCCCTAGTCAGAGCATTATCGAAATTGGACATCGATGAATGCGTAAAAGACTAGTATTACACTTGTACGCGTTGTGAGGGCAAACGGCATAGTTCTTATATATTTGGGTAAAGGATACTCATGCAAGTGTAATAGGAGGTTGTGTTTTACCGATGGTACGAGAAACAGCTTCGCTCTGGATAGACCCCCTCGGAATTCCATTGGTAGTATGACTATGTGTCTATCGAAGTCCGAAATCAGGGTAGGTGTATTTGGTCTTAACCTGAGACTTGCACCGCTAACACTTGCGACAATCAATATACTTTTATTGCGATCGTCCAGGGCTTTAACAGGTTCTGTGTACGCCTATGCTGGGTATATTGAGAAACGTAGTGTGTTGGGTGTGATGTCAAGACGGAAGTGTCACTCCAGTCATATAGAGTTGATGATCGCGCATGGATACAGAACTGGTTCTCTAAAAAGGTTGCAACCGCCGGGATAATATGACTTGGTCATGATTATCTGATATTAAAGAGACTAGTTGCTCGTCATCCGATATATGCTTCGTACGGGGCAAACACTGTACCAGCCCCAGGCCTTGCATGTGATCTTCCGATACTGGATCGAAATACGCAATACTATGTATACTACGCCTGATATAGATCCTTTATTCCTGTAAGGATATTTCTGGAGAATTGGGTAGGCATGGCGCTTTGCTAGAAGCCAACCTTGTCTTGTAAATTGGTATAAACGTAGTACTAGGTACTTACGTGTTCGGATAGTCTGACGACCGGATTTACTGCCAACATATCCGGGGATCTCATGGGTCGCTTCCCGAAGATTCACCGATGACGTATGACTCGCACTTTTAATTAATCTCGGATTAGTAAGAAGAGAGAGAAAAGTAATCTGGGATTAATAGCGGAGATATTTTATCTGGGATAAAATATCATTTAAAGAGAGATAACGATTAATTTGGAATTAATCGATAAATTAATATATTTGATATATTAAACGAAACAGGATTTCGACGCGGAATTAAAATTAGATTTTAATTCGGGCGAACGAATTAATTTAGAATTAATTCGTTAGCGACGTGAATAGTGATTTCGCTAGGCGTAATCATTTAATTACGACGCAACGGAAAATTCGTTAATTTGGAATTAGCGAACCCGAGCCCGGGATTGTTTGCGAGCGCATTCGCATTTTGAATTCCAGTGCGGCACGCAAGTCAAATCTAGCATCAAATCGCTAGTCACATCAAACGTCAAATCATGTCACTTTGAGTGATGTGACAATTGATTGATTGATGTGACTTGATGGAAGTGGTTGAAAAGTTTTTTGAAAGCTTGAAAGACATATAATGTTATTATATTCTTGGAGCCAAATTTTTGTGTTGACTTTGGGAAAACATTACAGAAATATTTGGTATATGTTTTTAATTGGTTTTTGAAATCAATTAACCTAACACTCTCTTCCTTCTCTCCTCTCTTTACACACGCCCTTGGGGCTGTTTTTCTCTCTTCTGCAATAGCTCACTGCCGTGAGCTAGGGAAGCAAAGTGGTGAGATTTGTGGCAAATTTCTAGAGAGCTAGCACTCCGAGAGACATGCGAAGGTGATAGGGAAGTCCACCCATGAGCCGGGAATCGTTTGAAGAAGCTTGGAGCTTGATTCTTGAAGCTTGAAGTCGAATCCATGGAGGCCAAAAACAGTGAGCTGTGCAGTCCACAGTCGAGCAGAAAGTGAAATTTTGTAGCCTCCCGCATCGCTCAACCGATCGATGTGAGTATTCTGCGACTTTCTCGATTGTATTCACACATGTTCATGCTTGATTATTGGTTCTTGGGACCTTAGCAAACTCCAACATGTACTAGAACTGTTAAAGTGTTCAAATCTTTCTATTACAAATAGAAAGATTAATATTCATAATAGTTATAAACAAATCATTCATTTGAGAATCACTGGTATTTATGGCACAAAATAATTAGAAGGGTATAAAGGACATTATGGTCGGGTTCTAATTATGAGATACTCGTGGAGGGTCAATCTTTATGCAGTGATTATATCAGTGGACGCCGACGAGTTTCGGTATAAAATATATATGCAGTAACGAGAGTGCAGCTTTAGGTTTTTAGTGGAATAACCTAAAGTTAATAATTTAGAATATTTAATTAAATAATTTTAATTAATTTTTTGATATTATTGGAGCTTGGAACTATAGGTCCATTTGGTCCCCGTGTTAACTCATTACACTATAGAAATCTATGAAATAATTGAATAGTCCAATTACGAATTCACTTAAAAAATATTAAATAATTGAGAATTATTTATTGACATAATTATTAATTTGATTAATGTCACACTCTGTAATTAAATATTAAAATATTTAATATATAGTTTTTATATTAATGATTGTTAGATAATCATTTAATATATGATTTGATTTTTAAATTAAATTTGATTTATTTCAAAATCAAATATGTAATTTATATCATGATATAAGTTACATATTAAATTTTTAATTTCAAATTAATGATATTTTATATCATAATTAATTGTTGAAATTAATAATTTTATAGTGACAAAAGGGCCCTTGGCCAAATACTAATATTTATATTAGGGTTATGGTTAATTTTGTACAAGCATGTTTTTAACCTATACCCTAGATATAAATATAAAGCATTTCTCTTATAAACATAACCCTAGCCACTTTTCTCATATTTTCAATGAGATTGAAAAAGAGAGAAAACAAGAGAAAGCATAAAGGAAATTTTTCTTAAGAAAAAAAATTTCTTAGGTAAGTTACCCAGAGCCAACCCTTATAGATTTCTGATGGTGAGTCATAACACGGAAGATTAAGTGGTGGCCCGATCCTAAACTCAACACTCAGCTCACGCATATGATGATCACAGCTCACGGATTTGATGACCAAAAGCAAAAACCAAAATTCAGCACACGCATATGACGCCAAATCACAGCACACGCATATGATGACCAAAAGCAAAAACAAAGAACACCTCATGCATATGATGATGATCAAAAGCAAAGTCTATTTTGACTTTGACAATCACCCACATCAAAATAGAATTATCGACGTGGGCAGTGTGCACGGCTTGCTTCGGTTTTGGAATTTAAACAGTCGCAAGCATTGCACGGAAATTCGATTGAATTTCGGGACAGTTCTTGTGGTTGTTTTTGTTGTATTTTTATACAGAAAATTTTACCAATATAAAAGGCTGATTTGAGGTAATTTTGGGGCTGTTTCGGAGTAGAAAAACGGACCAGATCTGTTGCCCAATTTGCACCAAATCAGTGAACAATTTCGAGTGTGCTGAGTGCAGTTTTTGTTGTTGTGAACTGCTGGAATTCACTGCTGTTTGGGGGCTGTTGGGTGTTGTTAAAAACTTCAAATACAGTACGAAACAGTGAGCATAACACCTGGGCAGATTCGGCGAAAGAGGGAAGAGAGTATAAAAATTTTTAAGGTCGATCCCGGATGCCTAAGTCTCTTCCGCTACGCTAGGAAATCGGTTCCTACAAAAATTATGCATGAGTGCATTAGTATCCATAAAATAATTTTTTGAAAACTTGACAAAATATTTACAGTTCCAGTACACAAGTATTTTGACATCGACAGGATTATCACTATAGAGATTTGACGTTTATATCTATATCTCTGGGATATATCCGGATACCTGTGATGGAGGAATTAAACATATGCAATGTGTTGGACAATTATGACCCATAGCATCACTATTTGTAATAAACATGTTGGGTTTCTAGGTTAATCCCAAGATCATATTAAGCATAGAAATATAATGAATACACAAAGAAGAGTGGCGGAAACACACTTACATTGAACGGTTTTGGATGTGTTGAGAAGCAAAAAATTCCTCCAATAAGTCTTTGAGAATTCGGCCAAGGTGATATCCCAAGCTCCAAGCTTTGTCTTGTGATTCCAAGCTCTTAGAATAGGTTTCCCTATCACCTTGTATTGATTCCTTGAAGTTGCTAGCCTTTAGAAAAATTGCCACAATTTTTCACTTCCTTTCCTTCCTTGTTCGGCCAAGAGAGAAAGAAATGGAGAGAGTAATTTTCTTGTGAAAACCGTGAATGGCTAAGGGAGAGAGAGAATGATTTTTGTTGATTTTATATTTCAATTTCAAAAATTAAAATAATGATATACCATAGTTGGTATATGTCAACAATGCCATCAAGTTTGGAGTGTTTAAGAAGTCATCACCAACTTCACCGAAACCCATCACCAAAAAGCAACTTTAAAGTGACAAGTGATGTGACATGTGATGTGACATATAGGCCCTACTTGATTCAAAATCCGAGTGGGCCCGTAAACACTCCCGGGCTCGGGTTCGCTAATTCCAAATTAACGAACTTTCGTCGCGACGTAATTAAATCGAATTTAATTAAATAATTATGCCTAGCAAAAATACTATTCACGTCACTAACGAATTAATTCTAAATTAACTCGTTTGCCCGAATTAAAATCTAATTTTAATTCCGCGTCGAAATCTAATTTTGTTTAATATATCGAATATGTTATTTTATCGATTAATTCCAAATTAATCGTTCTCTCTCTTCTAGTAGTATTTTATCCCGGATAAAATCTCTCCGCAATTAATCACAGATTAATTATGCTCGAATCATACGTCATCGGTGAATCTTTGGGAAGCGACCTAAGAGATCCCTGGATATGTTGGCAGTAATTCCGGTAGTCGGACTATCCGAACACGTATGTACCTCGTACTACGTTCTTACTGATTTACGAGACAAGGTTGGCTTCTAGCAAAGCGCCATGCCTACCCAATTCTCCAGAAATATTCTTAATGGAATATATAATCTATGTCAGGCGTAGTATACGTAGTATTGCGTATCTCGATCCAGTATCGGATGTCATATGCAAGGCATGGGGCTGGAATAGTGTCTGCCCCGTACGAAGCATATATCAGATCACTAGCAACTAGTCTCTTTATTATCGGATAATCATGACCTAGTCATATTATCCCGATGGTTGCAACCCTTTAGAGAATCAGTTCTGTATCCCTGCGTGACCATCATCTCCATATGACTGAAGTGATACTTCCATCTTGACATCACACCCAATACACTACGATTCTCAATAAACCTAGAAGAGGTGTACACAGAACCTGTTAAAGTCCTGAACGACCAAAACCAAAGCGTATTGATTGTCGCAAGTAATAGCGATGCAAGTCTCAGGTTAAGACCAAATACACCTGCCTGATGCGGACTCTCATAGACACATAGTCATACTATCAATGGGATTCCGATGGGTCTATCTAGAGTGAAGTTGTTTTCCGTACCATCGGTAAAACACAACCTCCTACCACACTTGCATAAGTATCCAATACTTAAATATATGAGAACTATTTTGTTACGCTTCCATAACACGCACAAGTGCGATATTAGTCTATTCCGCATTATCGATGTCCAGTCTCAATAATACTACAACTAGGGATTTTTAATTATTAAACTGTCGTGGATTGATACTGTCTCATATCATCTCAATCCGGAACTAATCATAAGGACTTTCATCATTCACACATTTAAGTAATCTAATTACGAAATGATAAAAGGCAATTTCCTTTGCTACATAATTAATTTCTACAAAAACACAATGTCTTTTACAAATAGTGACGCTATGGGTCATAATTGTCCAACAATCTCCCACTTGGCCTATAGCCAGTCACTCAAGCATTTAACACCTAAACTATGTACATGTCGCTCAAACTTTTGCTAAGGAATGGCTTTCGTCAGCGGATCTGCAATGTTGTCATCTGATGCGACCTTCTCGATCTTCACATCACCACGATGTATGATCTCACGAATCAGATGGAAACATCGAAGAACATGCTTGGATCGTTGATGAGACCGTGGTTCCTTAGCCTGTGCTATAGCCCCGTTATTGTCACAATACAATGGAACGGGCTCAGCTGCTAACGGAACTACTCCTAATCCAATTAGGAATTTACGGATCCAAACTGCCTCTTTTGCTGCTTTAGCTGCAGCAATATACTCCGCTTCTGTTGTTGAATCGGCAACAGTCTCTTGCTTTGAAGATTTCCAGCTCACTGTTCTGTTATTCAAACAAAACACGTACCCAAATTGTGACTTACAGTCATCTTTATCGGTTTGGAAACTTGCATCGGTATACCCAGTTACCTCAAGTTCTCCATCTCCATAGATTAAGAAAGTATCATTAGTTCGTCTAAGATACTTAAGGATATTCTTAACAGCTATCCAGTGACCTTCACCTGGATCGGCCTGATAGCGACTACACATGCTCAAAGCATAGGAGACATCAGGTCGTGTACATATCATGGCATACATGATTGATCCGACTGCCAAGGCGAACGGTATCCGACTCATATTGTCTCTCTCATCTTGAGTTTTAGGACACATGTCCTTAGATAGAGTGACGCCATGTGACACTAGCAACAGTCCCCTCTTGGACTGATCCATGTTGAATCTTTTCAACACTTTGTCAATGTACGTGCTCTGGGAGAGTCCAAGCAGCTTTCTAGATCTATCTCGGTAGATCTTTATTCCCAGAATAAAGGTTGGTTCTCCCATATCTTTCATAGAGAATTTTAATGAAAGCCAAGCTTTCACCGATGTTAACATTGTAATGTCATTGCCTATAAGCAATACATCATCAACATTAAGGACAATGAAAGTCAGTGCACTCCAACTAACCTTCTTGTATACACAAGGATCATCTTCGTTTTGAATGAAATCATATTCTTTTATGATCTCATCAAAACGTTGGTTCCAAGAACGCGATGCTTGCTTTAATCCACAAATGGATCGATTTAACTTACAAACCTTGTTTGCAAGTCTTGGTATGACAAAACCGTCAGGCTGTTGTATGTTAACATCCTCCAAAAGGTTTCGTTAAGGAAAGCGGTTTTGAGGTCCATCTGCCATATCTCGTAATCGAAATATACAGCAATAGCAAGCATTATCCGAATGGATTTAATCATGGCAACAGGTGAGAGAGTTTCGTCGTAATTGACACCATGTCGTTGACGATACCCCTTCGCTACAAGCCTAGCTTTGTACGTTTGTACGTTGCCATCCATGTCGGTCTTCTTCTTGAAGATCCACTTGCAACCAATAGGCTTTACGCCTTCTGGTGCATCAACCAGTGTCCAAACTTGGTTGGTATACATGGAATCCATTTCGAAATTCATGGCATCTTTCCATAAACTAGAGTCGATACCTTGTAACGTATACGTAGCCAGCTCGTCTTCTTTAATGAGATTGATATCTACATGAGGTGAGATCAGAAACCCATACCTCTCAAGTTTTTTTCTGACTATCTTCGACCTACGTGGTCCTTGTGTATTCGAAGATTGTGGTACAACTTCATCCCTGATGAACTGTTCATGTTCCGTTGAGGATTCTATGCCAGAAATAGTATCACTCTGATTTTCATCGAGTTCTACTTTCCTCCCACTTATCACTGCATTTAGGAATTCCTTCTTAAGGAAATCCGCATGTAGAGCAACAAAAACTTTGTTCTCTCGTGGGTGATAGAAGTAATATCCTTTGGTTTCCCTAGGATATCCCACAAAAAGGCATTTATCCGATTTGGGTTCTAGTTTGGTACCTTCCAAACATTTGACGTATGCCCAGCAACCCCAAATCTTCAGGAATGAGAAACTCGGTTTCTTTCCTGTCCATATCTCATACGGAGTCTGTTGAACAGACTTTGACGGAACCTTATTCAAAATAAGTATTGCACTATTCAATGCATATCCCCAGAAGGAAATAGTTAGCTCAGTACGACCCATCATAGACCTTACGATGTCTAACAAGGTTCGGTTTCTCCGTTCGGACACACCGTTTAATTGCGGTTTTCTTGGAGGAGTCTACTGTTAAAGAATACCATATTCTTTCAAGTAGTCAAGAAACTCATTGCTCAAGTATTCGCCACCACGGTCCGACCGTAATCTCTTAATACTTTTACCGGTCTGTTTTTCAACTTCGTGTCGAAACTCTTTGAATTTCTCAAATGTTTCCGACTTGTGTTTCATAAGATACACATAACCATAACGCGATGCATCATCCGTAAAGGTTACGAAGTATTCATATCCACCTCTAACCTGGCTAGACATGGGCCCACAAACATCACTATGAACAAGGGCTAACAGTTCGGTGGCTCGTACACCTTTACCGCTAAAAGGTGATTTAGGCATTTTGCCTAATAAGCATGATTCACAGACGTCATATGAATCTGGATCAAATCTGTCCAAGTACCCACTCTTCGAAAGTGTGGATATGCGAGTATTGTTTATGTGTCCCAGACGACAATGCCACATATAAGTTTCATCTTTATGACTTACTTTAAGCCTTTTGTTTGTTACATTTTGAGATTGGTTTATATTCAAAATATAAAGACCATTATTTACAACAGCAGTGCAAATTTCTATATCATTTTTATACATAAAACACCCAGTGTTTCTAAATACAAAAGTGTACCCACATTGGGCAAACATAGATACAGAAATAATATTCCTAGTCAAACTAGGTACATAATAACAGTCTGTAAGTTCAAGTACATGCCCCGAGGGAAGTTCTAAAATAAAAGTGCCAACGGCCAAAACGGCGATTGGTGTCCAATTTCCAACACGGAGGTCAATCTCTCCTGAAGCCAGTCTCCTGCTAATCCGCAGATCCTGCACATCAGTACAAATGTGAGTACCACAACCAGAATAAAAAATCCAATTTTTAAAACTAGAAGTAGTCATGTTTATTTCTATAACAAACATATATGAGGCCGGTACCTTGCCCGCCTTGATTTCCTTCCTGAGTGCCTTGTACTCGCGGTAGTGACGCTTCCAGTGACCCCGCTGTCCGCACTGAAGACAAACATCTTGGGATTTGTCCTTAGGCTTCCCAAAAGCCTTTGACGCTTTGCCTTTGCCCTTCTTCTTCTTCTTTTTCTTCTTGACACCTCCAATCGCCTTGAGTCCATCCCTCGGAGTCTGAGATGTAGAAGCGAAGTACGCCTCGCGCTTCTTGCCCTTAAAAAGTTCCTTTTCTGCCTCTCGCAGCGTAGACATCAACTCTCCAAGAGTCTGCTCTTGGTTCATCATATTGTAGTTCATGATGAACCCACTCCAGGTGTCGGAGAAATACTACAAGATCAAATCTATAGAGGTCTCTATCTAAAAGACAATCCCCATTTGTCCAAGCTACTCGATAACGACAATCATCTGTGTCACATGATGTTCAACAGATGTACCCTCCGACATCCGAGCGCGGAAGAGCTTCTTCTGTAACTAATATCTTTGCGATCTAAGATTAGATCGGTGTAGATCATTCAACTTCGCCAACATTGTATAGGGATCCAATCCCTTGTTCTGTCGATGAAAATGCTGAGTCATAGCGGCAAGCATTACCGATTGAGCAGTTGCATTATCATCGCTATGAGTCTTCCAAAGCTCTAGCTCAAGCAACTGATCAGGTCAGGGCTTAGGCCCAAGAGGTCTCTCTATAGTATATAGCAGCCTCTCGGATCCAAGAATTATCCTTAATTTGGAATTTTATAAGTTAATTAATTTGGGCTTATTTTGGAAATTAGGCCTTATAGGTTGTAATTGGGCTTTTGGGCTTGGTTGTACCAAGTTAGGTTTAGGCCAATTTGGTTGGATCCAATTGGGCCCAAAACCGCATCCATAAAGTCAAATTATGACTTAATGGACCTTAATTATTTAATTGGGCCTAATGGGCCAAAATTAATTTAAAGGCTTATGGGGTAACTCCCGGATTGGACCTTGGTTATCGGTTTGACCCGAGTTGACCAAAAGTCCACATCTTAAGAAATTAATTAAAAGCTCATTGGACTTTAATTAAATAAACATTAGATGTTAATCGGGCTTAGAGACCCGTTGCGATTAAATTTGGAAATTAAGTCGTAAAGGTTCATTAATAAAAGTGTAATATTTAATTTGGAATTAAATAGTGAATTAGTATTAAATACAAATTGAATTGGATTTAATTTTGTAGTTTAATTTAATTCAAGAATTCGTACTTTGAGTACTTATTCGCAAAACGAGTTTGACTGCGCAAAAATCAAATCGTTGTTTGAACATTGGATTATCATATTAATTAATTGGATTAGATTGATTGATAACATGCTTGTATGAATACATGGTTACGATGCATGAATAATGTATATCGGATGGATATTAGTCGGGTGGGGCAATTTTGGAAATTGTGTAATAAATTTGATTTATTAAATGAACCTGCGTGTCCAGCCTTATCACCTCTATTCTCATTGTATTTCTCTTCTCACCTATTCCCTTCAATGTAAATGTGGTTTCTTTAGAAGTGTAGTGTAACGGGTAGAAGTAGATACATGTGCTAGCTTTGGAGAGAGAAAATGAGAGATTTGATCTAGGATCAATGTAAAGTATCCATCCGCATATCATTATTATTTTATTTCATATGCGCTTTATTATGTGCTTAGAATGCATGTTTAAGGGTGTATGATGATGAGACCTTATCAAAGATAATAAATTGGTTGCCAATTTGCACGCGAAAAACCCTCGCTCAATATTAAGCGTCTTTCCTTCCATTGAGTGGTTCTCACTCAAGATCCGAGACGACATTGGTTTGTTGGCCAAAGTCAAGGCCTTTGTCTGTCAAAGATGTGTTTGAATCACGAAGGCTTTGTTCCATATCAGTGTCTTGTCCAAGTTGTGGTTTGTTGGCCAAAGTCAAGACCATTTCTTGTCCATCGACATTGATTACGAAGCTTTCCATGGTCAATGGGTCGCGCTTGACTGGGATCACTAAGTTTGTTGTGCTAAAGCCAAGGCTTAGTTGAATCAGAGGAAAAAAGGTTAGGTAATACATTGGATGTATTGGCGTATATAAGATATATGTTTCGGATTTGGATATCCCCCTACCGGATCTAGGAATTGGATTGGATCCAATTGATCTTAGAGATCTACCTAGTTAATTATCATACAATTTTTTGGCCAAAGTCAAGATTGTGTGACATTTAACGGGATCCTAGCCCACTAGGAAACACGGTTTCCCGAGTACTCGACAGAGGGTTAGAGGCTCGCCGAAAAATAATGGGAGGCAAGAATTGAATTTGCAATATTCGTTCGATTACTCGCCATATGCGCTCATTCAAATTATTTAGTCGTTAGATTAAATGTTAGTTGGACTAATATTTAAATTGTTGTTTTAATTAACAGTTGGACTGTATTATAGTTGATTATATATAATTGGATTATATTAATCAATATATTTGAATTAATTAATTTCAGTTTACAGTTGATTTTATAATTGGATTATAGTAATCAATGTAATTGATGTTAATTAATTTAGATTATATTTGATTATATAGTTGGACTATTATAATCATTATAATAAATAATACCACAAATCGTTGATTAAATAGTTGGACTATTAGAATCAAGATATAAAATGAAAGATTAGTGTTTAAGACATAATCCTGGGTGAAAATATATTTAAACGACTTTAATTTTTCAAATTGGGAATAAATTTCAGGATGGTCCTGGAAAAATAATAAGTTATTTTATTTGATAAAATAATATATTAAGCCTAAGGCTGGAGTTAAGCAAATAAGTGGAACATGATATTTGGAATATTCATGTAATGATAACTTTAGTGCTTAATCCACTATACTTGTCATATATACTCCTTAATTTCTTTATCAGAACTAAGGATTAGATTCTTAAAGTATGATGTTGAAATTGAAGGATATTCAAAGATTAGATCTTATAAGTACTTTTAAAATTGCAATAAATAATTCTTGGAGAATTAATGACTATTCTCAAGGAGACAAAGTCAAAGTTTGCAATTATGCAAGTAGTGCAAGGCACACCTTACTTCGATATTCTAGAAACCCGAGGCTTGGCCAACGGTGGCCGGAATATGAAAAAGGCAAAGGCAAAATCAATATAATCTTCTAGGAAGATAAAATGACATATCCCAAGAAGGAATAGAAGACGAGCAAGGCTCTAACTTCAAAAATGATTGTCATAATTATGTTCACAACTAGTATTAAAATTAGATTTTAGATACTTAGTGTGATACATAAAATATATATTGATGTTCAGAATCTGTTTTGAACAGGATACTGACTTCAATTGAGATTTAACTGCGAATTGGAAACGGGACGAAAGTCGTTGTTTTAACCGTAGATACCTAAGTTTAGGAACTACCTTCGGGTGTGTACCTAAATTAGGAAACTGTTATAATGTAACTAGTTTGACTAGATACATTATCTATATATCAGTGTTTAACCCGCTGTGGGTGAACCTTTATATTCTAGAACACTAAAGTGTTTTATTATATAAAGATGATATTGAGATAAACACATTAGATGTGAATAACAGCATTTATATTTTGAATATAAATATATCTCAAATATATAACATGACAAACAATTAGCTCAAATTGATTTGATCAATTAAGAAACTTAAATGTGGCATAGTTGTTAAGGACACTATCAAACAAGACTCGTGTATCCGCACTTTTGAAGAGTGGGTACCAGGACTAATTTGATTTCAATCAAATAAAGTCTACGAATCTAGTTTATTGGGCAAAATGCCTAAAACACTATTTACTTGGTAAAAGTTTAAATACCACCGATCTGTTAGCCCTACTTCATAGTGAAGCAAGTGGGCCCATGTCTAGCTAGGCTAGATATGGATATGAATATTTCGTGACCTTTACGGATGTGGCATCGCGTATGGTTATGTGTTTCTTTTGAAACACAAATCGGAAACTTCCAAGTTTCGACACGAAATAGACAAACATATCGGCTAAAGTATGAAACTGTCACGGTAAGACCGTAATGGAAAATACTTAAGCAATAAGTTTCTAGTATACTTGAAAGAGTATAGTATTCTTTCAAAGGAGGACTCCTCTCGGAACAAGTCAGTTTGACGGTGTGTCCGAATAGGATTAACCGAATTTTGTTAGACACAATAAGGTTAATCACGAGTCACTCTGAGCTAGCATTTCCTTCAACGGATAAGCATAAACAGTGCAAAAAAAACTTATTTTGAATAAGGTTCCATAAATATCTGTTTGACAGATAACATATTAGATATGAACGGAAAAGGAAACCGGGTTTCTCATTCCTGTAAATTTGGGAATGCTAGGCATATGTTTGGATGATACCAAACTAAAACTCAAATAGGATAAGTGCCAATTGTAGGTCATCCTAGGGATACCATAAGTATTGTACTTATACATCTCACTAGAGAACAATTAGATTGTTGCTCACCATGCGGTTTTCCTAAGAGGAATACCAATATGCAGTGGTAAGTGGGAGGATAGTAAAACTCGATGAAAATCGGAGTAATATTGTTCAAGGCACCGAATCCTTAATGGAACACATATAGTTCATCAAGGATGCAACTATTAATATTAATCTTCAAATACACAAGAACCGCGTAAGTCGGAGAGAGTCAGAAAACAACCTGGGGTATGGGTTTCTGATCTAACTTCATAAAGATGTCTATCTTATTGAGGAATACCAACTGACTACGTATATGGAAGTGATACAAGGTATCGACTCCCTATTATGCCAAAGTGCCATATAGTCCGAAATGGATTCCATGTATATCAACAAGTTTAGATACTAGTTTATGTGCCAAAAGGCATTGTGCCTATTGGTACTATATAAGTCTTCAAGGAAGACATACATGGATGGCAACATACCAACGTATAAAGCCAGACTTTTAACAGAAAGGTATCGTTATCAACATTGTGTTGATTACGATTCAACCTTTTACCTGTCGCCACGGTAAATCCATTTGGATAATGTTTGCTAATGCTGCATGTTTCATTTATGAAATATGACAGCTTTACGGGAAAATTGCTTTCCTGAAAAGGAAACCTTTTGGAGGATGTTTACGACATCCTGTCGATTTTGACGTAACTAGCAAACAAGGTTTGCGAGTTATTCGATTCATGTTTGGATTGAAGCAAGCATTAGATTCTTGGAATTATCATTTTGGTGTAATCATAATGGTTTATGATTTAATTCAAAACGAAATGATTCTTGTGTATATAAGAGGGTTAGTGGGAGCGCACTAACAGTGGTTGTCCTATAAAATTAATGATAATATGTCATTTCTTGGAAATGATATTCCTATAAAATAAATATCGGCGAAAGCTTGGCTTTCGAAATACTCTCCGAGAAACCGTACATTGAAAAAGTACGAGACCTGGTGTCTCATACGCTTTGAGCATATGGATTCACAAACAGGCCAATCCGAGTGAAAGTCACTGGATTGATGTTAAGAACATCCATTCCGTATCTAGAAAACTAAGGATGCTGTCTTAGTCTATGGAGAATGAGAACTTGAAGTGACTGGGGTCACTATAGCGAGTTTTCTATAACCGATAAAGACGACTAAAGTCGCAACGGTACTATACAGTTTGAATAACGGTACAGTGAGCTGGAAATCTTCCAAGCAAATACTGTTACCGAAAAAACAACAAAATATTGCAGCAGCTGAAGCAGCAATAGAAGCCATCTGGGTCAATAACAAATCTAATTAGATTAGATATGGTTCTGTTAGCAGCTGAGCTAGGCGTCAGCACAGGCTAAAGAATTAATGGTCTCATCAACGATCCATATACATACTACTTCGACTATTCAACTGATCCGTTCGGATCATACATCATGGCGATGTGATGATCGAATAAATCGCATCAGACGATAATCATGAAAATCCACTGACGAAAGCTTTTCTCAGCAGTTTGAGCCAACCGTACATAGTTCGGGTGTCAGAGACTCGAGTGACTGGCTATAGGCCAAGTGGGAGATTGTTGGAAAATTATGACCCATAGCGTCACTATTTGTACAGATCACGGTGTTGTTGTACAAAATAACTATGTGACAAAGGAGATTGCATTCTTATCATTGTGATTAGATCACCTAGATGTATAAGTGATGAGAGGTCCCTATGATTTGTTCCTGGACAGAGATGATATGAGACAGTATCAGTCCACGAAGGATAAATCATTAAATATCCCTAGTCAGAGTATTATCGAGATTGGACATCGATAAATACGTAAAAGACTAATATTACACTTGTGTGCGTTTGTGAGGGCACAATGGCATAGTTGTCATATATTTGGGTATAGGATACTCATGCAAGTGTAATATGAGGTTATGTTTTACCGATGGTACGGGAAACAGCTTCGCTTTGGATAGACCCCCCCGCGGAATCCCATTGGTAGTATGACTATGTGTCTATGGGAGTCTGCAATCAGGGTAGGTGTATTTGGTCTTAACCTGAGACTTGCACCACTAATGCTTACGACAATCAATATACTTTAGTTGAGGTCGTCCAGGGCTTTAACCGGTTCTGTGTACGCCAATGCTGGGTATATTAAGAATCGTAGTGTGTTGGGCGTGATGTCAAGACGGAAGTGTCACTCCAGTCATATGGAGATGATGGTCACGTAGGATACAGAACTCGTTCTCTTAAATGCTCAGCTATCGAGATATTATGACTAGGTCATGTATATCCGATTATAGAGATTAGTTACCAGACATCCGATATGTGCTTCGTACGGGGCAGACACAATTCCAGACCTAGGCCTAGCACGTGAACATCCGATACTGGACAGAAATACGCAATACTCGGTATACTATGCTTGATATAGATCACATATTCCTATAAGGATATTTCTGGAGAATTGGGTAGGTATGGCACTTTGCTAGAAGCCAACCTTGTCTTGTAATTGTCTTGTAAATCGGTACAAACGTAGTATGAGGTACTTACGTGTTCGGATAGTCCGACGACCGTATTTACTGCCAACATATCCGGGGATCTCATGGGTCGCTTCCCGAAGATTCACCGATGATGTATGACTCGCACTTTATTAATCTGGGATTAATTAGAAGAGAGAGAAAATTAATTTGGGATTAATTACGGAGATATTTTATCTGGGATAAAATATTAATTAAAGAGAGAGAACGATTAATTTGAAATTAATCGATAAAATAATATATTCGATATATTATACGAAATTGGATTTCGACGCGGAATTGAAATTAGATTTTAATTCGGGCGAACGAATTAATTTAGAATTAATTCGTTAGCGACCTGAATAGTGATTTCGCTAGGCGTAATCATTTTATTACGTCACGACGGAAAATTCGTTACTTTGGAATTAGCGAACCCGAGCCCGAGATTATTTATGAGCGCATTCATATTTCGAATTCGAGTGCGGCACTCAAGTCAAATCGAGCGTCAAATCGCTAGTCACATCAAGCGTCAAATAAAATGTCACTTTGAGTGATGTGACAGTTGTCACTTGATTTGAGTGATTGATGTGGTTTTTGTAAATGAAAGATGCTTTTATTTATTTGTTTTTGTTTTTGGAAAATGAAAAAAATATAAAAAGCATTTTTCCTTTTACCTTTCTCTCTCTCCCCAATCGGTTTTTGATGAAACCCTTCTTCCCTCTCTTTTCTCTCTCGGCTTTGAGCCGTTCTTCATCTTCTTCCTCCTCCAATTTCTGGTTTGACCGAAAATGAAGAAGGAGAAAGAGTGTTAGCACACACATGGGTTATATTATGGTGATAGGGAAACTAACACATGAACTTGGATTTATTTTTGGAGCTTGAAGCTTTGAGCTTCCATGGAGGTCTCTCATGGCCGATTTTGGAGGAACCAAAACAGCCCCCCACTGAGCATCACAGCAGCTCAAGGAGCACAAAACCGAGCTTCAACAAGGAGGAAAATAGGTTTTGTTCTTCCTAGCATCAAATCGTTCAATGTGAGTATGTATTCCGCCTTACTCCTTTGTGTATTCATGCGAATTTTGTGCTTGATTTCATGATCTTGGGACCTAATTAGAAACCAACATACCTTTGTATTCCGGAACACTGGGTGTTTTGTAAATAAAGATGATGTTTTGATATGTAAATCTGATGTTAATAATGGTATTTATATTTTGAATATAAATGAATCTCAAACATATAATATGACAAACAAAAGGCTCAAAATGAGTGAAACAAATGAAACTTATCTATGGCATTGTCGTTTGGGACACATTAACAAGACTCGTATATCCACACTTTCGAATTATGGATACTTGGATGGATTTGATCCTCATTCATATGATGTCTGTGAATCTTGTTTATTAGGTAAAATGCCTAAAACACCTTTTAATGGTAAAGGTGTACGTGCCACCGAACTGTTAGCCCTGGTTCATAGTGACGTATGTGGGCCCATGTCTAGCCAGGCTAGATGTGGATATGAATATTTTGTAACCTTTGCGGATGATGCATCGCGTTATGGTTATGTGTATCTTATGAAACACAAGTAGGAAACTTTTGAGAAATTCAAAGAGTTTCGACACGAAGTAGAAAAACAGACCGGTAAAAGTATTAAAACATTATGGTCAGAGCGTGGTGGAGACTACTTGAGCAATGAGTTTTAACATTACTTGAAATAATATGGTATTCTTTCACACTGGACTCCTCCTAGAACACCTCAATTGAACGGTGTGTCCGAACGGAGAAACCGAACTTTGTTGGACAGGGTAAGGTCAATGATGAGTCGCACAGAGCTACCAATTTTCTTCTGGGGATACGTATTAAACAGTGCAATACTTATTTTGAATAAGGTTCCGTCAAAGTCTGTTGGACAGACTCCATATAAAATATGGAGAGGAAAGAAATCGGGTTTCTCATTCCTAAAGATTTGGGGATGCTGAGCATACGTTAAACGTTTGGATAGTACCAAACTAGAACCCAAATCAGATAAGTGTCTATTTGTAGGTTATCATAGGGAAACCAAAGGATATTACTTCTACAACCCACAAAAGAACAAAACATATATTGCTCTCTATGCGATTTTCCTAGAAAATGAATTCATGAATGCAGTGGCAAGTGGGAGAAAAGTAGAACTTGATGAAAATCAGAGTGATACTGTTCCTGGCACCAACCCCCTCACGGAACATGAAGAGTCCATCAGGGATGAGACTATTCCACAATCTTCTAATACACAAGAACCGCGTAGGTCAGAAAGAGTCAAAAAACAACCTGAGAGGTATGGGTTTCTAATCTCACCTCATGTAGATATTAATCTTATTGAGGAAGATGAACCGGCCACGTATGAGGAAGCGATACAAGGTATCGACTCTACTTTATGGCAGGATGTCATGAAGTCTGAAATGGATTCCATGTATACCAACCAAGTTTGGACACTGGTTGACGCACCAGAAGGCATTAAGGCTATTGGTTGTAAATGGGTCTTCAAGAAGAAGACAGACATGGATGGCAACATAAAAATATACAAAGGTAGGCTTGTAGCGAACGGGTATCGTCAACGACATGGTGTCGATTACGATGAAATGTTTTCACTTGTTACCATGAATAAATCCATTCGGATAATGCTTGCTATTGCTGCATATTTCGATTATGAAATATGGCAAATAGACGTCAAAACTGATTTCTTTAACAGAGACCTTTTGGAGGATGTTTATATGCAACAGCCTGACGGTTTTATCGTACCGAAACATACAAACAAGGTTTGCAAGTTAAATCGATCCATTTATGGATTAAAGCAAGCATCGCGTTCTTGGAACCAACGTTTTGATGAGATCATAAAAGAATATGGTTTCATTCAAAACCAAGATGATTCTTGTGTATATAGGAAGGTTAGTGGGAGGGCACTGACATTCATTGTCCTATATGTTGATGATTTATTGCTAGTAGGCAATGACATTCCCATGCTACAATTGGTGAAAGCTTGGCTTTCATTAAAATTCTCCATGAAAGACTTGGGATAAGCAGCCTTTATTCTGGGAATAAGGATCTACCGGGATAGATCTAGAAAGTTGCTTGGACTCTCCCAGAGCTCGTACATTGACAAAGTGTTGAAGAGATTCAACATGGATCAGTCTAAGAGGGGGCTGCTTCTAGTGTCACATGGTGTCTCTCTATCTAAGGACATGTGTCATAAAACACAAGATGAGAGAGATACCATGAGTCGGATCTCGTATGCTTCCGCAGTCGGATAGATCATGTATGCCATGATATGTACGCGACCTGATGTCTCATATGCTTTGAGCATGTGCAGTCGCTATCAGGCCGATCCAGGTGATGGTCACTGGATTGCTGTAAAGAATATCCTTAAGTATCTTAGATGAACTAATGATGCTTTCTTAGTCTATGGAGAAGGAGAACTTGAGGCGACTGGGTACGTCGATGCAAGTTTGCAAACCGATAAAGACGACAGTAAGTCACAATCTGGGTACATTTTTTGTTTGAACAATGGAGCAGTGAGCTGGAAATCATGCAAGCAAGAGACTGTTGCCGATTGTACAATAGAAGAGGAATATATTGCTGCAGCTAAGGCAGCAAAAGAATCAATTTTGATCCGTAAATTCCTAATTGGATTAGGAGTAGTTTTGTTAGCAGCTGAGCCCGTACCTTTGTATTGTGACAATAACGGGGCTATAGCACAGGCTAAGGAACCACGGTCTCATCAACAATCCAAACATGTACTTAAACAATTTTATCTGATTCGTGAGATCATACATCGTGGTGATGTGAAGATCGAGAAGATCGCATCAGATGACAACATTGCAGATCCGCTGACGAAGGCTATTTCTCAGTAAAAGTTTGAGCAACATGTCCAATGTTCAGGTGTTAGATACTTGAGCGATTAGCTATGAGCCAAGTGGGAGATTGTTGGAAAATTATGACTCATAGCATCACTATTTGTAATAAATATTGTGTTTTTGTACAAATTAACTATGTGACAATAGGAAATTGCTATTTTATCATTATTGTGTTAGTGTCATAGACATACCACATGATCTCTAAGCGTGATTATTGTGTAAATTAATCAAGAAAGTTACAGAATTAACTTACATTGATCGGTTGAGTTCAAAACTTTTCATGGATGTTGAAGCTTCAAAGCTCATGGGTAAGTATCCCTATCACCTTCATTTGACACCCATATGTGCTTGTTGGATAATTATGACCTATAGCATCACTATTTGTACAGAACATGGTGTTGTTGTACAAATTAACTATGTGACAATGGAAATTGCTCTTTTATCATTTGTAATTGGATTACTCGGATATATAAATGATAAAAGTCCATATGACCAGTTCTGAATTAATAAGATATGAGACAGTATTAATCCACAAAGGTTTAATCATTAAACATCCATAGTCGTAGTATTATCGAGACTGAACATCGATAATGCGGAATAGGCTAGTATTACACTTGTGCTTGTTATGGAAGTGTAAAGATATAGTTCACATATATTTGGGTATTTGATACTCATGCAAGTGTAATAGGAGGTTCTGTTTACCGATGGTACGGAAACAGCTTCGCTCTGGATAAACCCCTCGGAATCCCATTGGTAGTATGACTATGTGTCTATGGGAATCCGAATCAGGGTAGGTGTATTTGGTCTTAACCTGAGACTTGCATCGCTAATACTTACGACAATCAGTATACTTTGGTTTTGGTCGTCCGGGGCTTTAACAGGTTATGTGTACGCCTCTTCTGGGTATACTGAGAATCGTAGTGTATTGGGTGTGATGTCAAGATGGAAGTATCACTTCAGTCATATGGAGATGATGATCACGCAGGGATATAAAACTAGTACTCTAAGTGTTAAAGCCATCGGGGAAGTATGACTAGGTCATGACTTTCCGATCATAAACAGACTAGTTGCGAGTGATCTGATATATGCTTCGTACGGGACTGACACAATTCTAGCCCCAGGCCTAGCATGTGACATCCGATACTGGATCGTGATGTGCAATACTACGTATACTACGTCTGAAAAAGATCTTGTATTCCGTACAAGAATATTTCTGGAGAATTGGGTAGGCACGGTGTTTTGCTAGAACACAACCATGTCTTGTATGTTGGGAAGCGGCCGCGAGTGCGCAGCGGAAACTTAAAATTATTATGCCACTTTCCCTTTGCCCAAAACCCATTTGTTTTGATTATTCTACAATCCTAGGCATGTTACTATATATTCTAGGCATAAAACTTATAAAACATGCAAATAACATAAACCTAAACATGCTAACTATCATAAGAACTCTAATTAAAATAAAGAAAGAAAAAAACTTACTTTAACCGTAGACTCCTCCAGTCCTCCCTCCAATCTACAACCTTTTCTCGAACTCAGCAAGTTATTCCACTTTCCAAAGAGCCACCCAAGTGTGTTGCCTCCAAAGATGCACACACCAAAGCCAAAACTCAACGGAAAGACTACGCCTTGAGTGCATGGGTATTTTGCCCTTGGTGCTAGCCCAGGCAAATACCTCAAAACTTTTAACTCGAGGTTCCTATAGTCAATTAGACTTAAGGATCCTCAAAATCAGTGGCTTACTCTTAAACTTTAGAGTTGCTCACTTATATAAACCCAAGATATGAAAGGTTGGCGGTAAAAATTTGTGAAGGATTCTTTGGGTTTATACAGTGCTCCAAATACAACAAAATTAATTAAGAATCTGATGTGGGATAAAAGCTAATTTAATCTTAGCCATTGGATCTTAATTTATTGGTTTAATGAGATTATAAAACCCTAATAAGAGTTTGGGCCGAATTGGAATTCAAAACAAATAACAAAAAAAAAATTATTATTCATATGAATAGTAATTTTTTTTATTCCAATTCCCAAAGTGCCCCAATCGTCATTCACCAATCCCTAAGCCACAATGGAACCTCATAAATGATATGTTCAATAATTAAACACATTGAACCATTTATGAACAATTCCTACAGTAATCATATATGCTGTTATATTTGTATTGTGCACTATTAACCATTGATTTCGACTTTATTGTTTGTGACCTTTTGGGTTCCCCTCAAGTTGGACATGAAATGAATCGTGATAATTTAATCGAACATAAATTATCCTCCGATCAGATGGTCGTTCGATTTCAATGACCAAGGTTGAAATCTAGCAACATGCCAAAGCCCCCAAATGAGAAAGAAATATATATACCCATTATGTATGCGATTTACATATGATACGGTCTCTCACCTCACTGTATCCCCACCTATTGACCTAGGGTACGAAAAGTGTCTACCTATATGGTCAAAGGTATGATGTTGATAGTGTCATGAATCGTGCTAACCCAAGAATCTCGCATGATTATTCCGCTGTGGCCACATTATCAAGCACTAATCACACATATCAACCCGCGAACTGGAATACTACTCTTATAAGAAAATATTATCCGAGAGAGTAACGATTCTCTGTTGTATATTTACAAACTTCATGTGTTTCAATAAATGGCCCAATCATACCCTTATGACCGGATCTTTTGAACCGGGGAAGGAGAATGTCAAAGTTATTTGATCCAAGCATATGATTGTAAAGACCTCAAGTCTAAGGACTAGTCATATAATCGATACATGAAAGTTATCACAGACACATGGGATAAAGACTCCATATGAAAACTTTCGGCGGTCAGTTCGATGGACACGAGCAACTCATGCATCCATGTGATACACCAAGCAGACGGATATCCTGTACTAGCCTATGAGATCAGCTACCCCACTAAAGGGCAGATCATATCATCAATGCTAGTCTCTCCGCTTTGTGAATGCCCAGATTATTCACAAAACTATGACTAGAAACATTTAAGAGTAATGATTCTCATAAGGCGTGGAAGTCATCGTCTTATTACTCCAAGGGCTTTATTACAGTGTTGATGATTCATATAAGTTATGTAAGACACGTATAATAAATATTATCATTTTATTAATTAATGAAAATATTACAAATACATGTATATATAGCCCATCCATAAGTTGGGTATATGGCATATCCCTAACAATATCCCATTTGCACTATAGCCAACTAGTATGAATCTGGACACCATACTCTCGGGTGTGCCTATCATGCTTTTGTTGAGTCAGCCCTTTAGTGAGAGAATCTGCAAGATTATCTTCTGTGGGTATTTTCTCTATAATAACTTCTTTTCTCTCAACAATCTTCCTGATGAGATAAAATCGCCTTAGTACATGCTTGGACTTCTGGTGGGACCTTGGTTCCTTTGATTGAGTAATGGCGCCCATGTTGTCGCAGTACATTGTGACGCCATTCTTTATCGCGGGAAGTACTTCCAGCTCCGTGATGAACTTCTTTATCTAGACTGCTTCTTTAGCAACCTTAGATGCTGCAATATACTCGGCTTCAGTGGTGGAGTCCGCTGTAGTTGACTGCTTTGAGCTTTTCCAACTGACAGCACCGTCATTCAAAGTAAATAGATATCTTGTTTGTGATCTGTTGTCATCCCTATCGGTCTGAAAGCTCGCATCAGAGTAACCAATGACTTTCATCTCAAAACAATCTCCGTATGTCAAAAACACATCCTTAGTTCTTCTCAGATACTTGAGGATTGTTTTGACAGCTGCCCAGTGTTGCTCACCAGGATTTGCCTGATATCTGCTCGTTATGCTAAGAGCATAAGAGACATCAGGTCTTGTACATAGCATGGCGTACATGATCGATCCTATTGCTGAAGCATAAGGGATCCTACTCATACGCTTTCTATCTGAAGGAGTATGTGGACATTGCTCCTTAGATAATTTGATTCCATGATAAGTAGGTAAATTACCTCTTTGGAATCTTTCATTTTGAATCTTTTCAAAACTTTATCTATGTACGTGGATTGAGAAAGTCCTAACAACCTCTTAGATCTATTACGATAGATCTTAATGCCGAGGATGTAGGCTGCTTCTCCCATATCTTTCATGGAGAAATTCTGAGATAACTATTGCTTGGTGGCTTGCATCATGGGAATATCATTCCCGATAATTAATATGTCATCGACATATAATACAAGAAATACAACAGCACTCCCACTACTTTTCCTGTAAACACAAGGCTCATCTACATTTTTGATGAAGTCAAATTCTTTGATTGACTCATCAAATCGTATATTCCAACTTATGGAGGCTTGCTTGAGTCCATAAATGGATCGTTTAAGCTTGCATACTTTATTATGATCATCCTTAGATGTAAACCCCTTAGGTTGTGTCATATAGATTTCCTCTACGAGGTTCCCATTAAGGAAAGTTGTTTTGACATCCATCTGCCAAATCACATAATCAAAGTGTGCAGCTAGTGCCAATAAAATTCGAATGGACTTTATCATTGCAACAGGCGAGAAGGTATCATCATAGTCAATTCCTTGGATTTGTCTATAACCTTTCGCCACTAACCTAGCCTTATAGGTTTGGATGTTGCCTTCTGCATCAGTTTTATGCTTGTAAATCCACTTGCAGCCTATGGGTTTTATCCCTTCAGGTGCATCTACCAAGTCCCAGACATGATTATGATACATAGATTCTATTTCGGATTTCATGGCCTCAAGCCATTTGACTGAATCAATGTCACGCATTACTTCGTCATAACTGGTGGGATCGTCATTATCAATGACCTGATCATGTTCCTCATCAATATGGAAACCATATCTTTCAGGCTCATGTCTTTCCCTACCGGACCTTCTGAGTTCATAACCTTGTGGTTGTTTCATCGCTGCCATTTTGAGAGGCCTGAGGTTTAGTTCTATGTTAGTTTGTGCTTCTTGTACCTTATCGAGGTCAAGTCTACTCCCACTTTATTTCTTGAGAAGGAATTCATTCTCTAGAAATTTAGCATTTCTTGAGACAAATGTTCTTTGTTCATTTGGGACGTAGAACACGTATGCTCTTGAGTTCAAGGCATATCCTACAAACTTACATTTAACTACCCTATCATCCAATTTTTTAGTTTGTGTGAGCTTGACATATACGTCATATCCCTAAAATCAGAGATAACTAAGACTATGACGTTTCCCAGACCATAACTCATATGGTGTTTGACTAACAGTCTTGGAAGGAACTTGGTTTAGTAGTAGTGTTGCAGTTTCTAAAGCAAGACCCCAAAATGAAAGAGGTAGATCCGTGCCTGGCATCATTGATCGGACCATATCTAATAATGTCCGATTTCTCCTTTCGGAGACCCCATTATGATGTGGAGTTCCCAGAGGAGTCTATTGGGAAACAATGCCATTTTCTCTCAAGTAATCTTGAAATTCGTTGCTCAAGTATTCACCACCTCGGTCAGACCTTAGTGACTTAATACTTTTATTAAGCTGGTTTTCTACTTCAGCCTTGAAGTCTTTGAATTTCTCAAAGGCTTCAGATTTGTACCGCATAAGGTACACATGCCCATATCGCAAATGATCATCGATAAAGGTAATGAAGTAGGAGAATCCACCTATAGTGGTGACTGACATTGGTCCGCATACATCAGAGTGTATGGTTCTAATGTCTCCGTTCCACGTTATATTTTACCTTTGAAGGGTAATTTGGTCATTTTACCAAGTAAACAAGACTCACAAGTTCCATAAGGTTTATATTTGAAAGGTTTGAAATACCCATCCTTATGTAGCTTAGTTAATCTTGTTTCATTGATATGACCTAAGCGACTGTGCCATAGAAGTGATTCATTGAGATTATTCGAGTTAACGTTGTATATATTAGAGGTTGAACATTCTTTGTTAGTTTGTAAGACATAGATACAATTATTCAAAATACCATCTCCATTTTTTATTTCATTGAAATAAATAGAACATTCATTACAACTTATTAGGCATGAAAAGCCTTTATTACATAAAGAAGAAATTGAAATGATGTTCGTTACTAGAGAAGATACATAAACACAATCTTTTAAGTCTAAAACTAAACCATTCGAAAAAACTAATGAATAAGTCCCCACGCACAATGCAGCCAGTTTTGCTCCATTACCCACGCGTAAGTCAACCTTCCCATGACAGAGTCTCCTACTGTTTCTCAGGCCCTGCACATTGTTACACAAGTGAGTCCCAAAACCGGTGTCAAGCACCCAAGTAGAAGGTTCAGAGTTTTGAGAATAAAGTTCAATCATATACAACATACCTGAAGCATTGGGCTTCTTAGCCTCTTGGGCTTCCCTAGCTTCATGGGCTTTCAAGGATCTGTAATCTTTCTTCCAATGACCCTTCTTTCCATAAAAGAAACATTTCCATTTTCCCTTTTTCTTCTCCACCTTACCATTGGGCTTTAGGTGATCTGGAGCCTTGGCCTTGCCCTTATTTTTCTTTGGGCCTTGTGGCTTCATGTCCGTACCCGTAAGCATGACGAAGGTTTTAAGCTCCGGTTTCAAGTCCTTCTCTGCTTGCTTTATCAGATTGTGCAATTCTGCTAAAGTAGCTTCTTTATCAGACAGATGAAACTGCATAATAAAGTTAGAGAATTCTTTTGGTAAGGACTGAAGAATTAGATCGTGACCTATCTCATGATCCATGATGAACCCGAGATTGGCCAATTTTTCAATGTGGCCAATCATCTTAAGGACATGTCCACTAACAGATCCTTTTTTATACCTTGTTTGGAATAAGGCACATGACACTTGGAATCTCACGGTATGAACAAAAGTTGCATACAACTCCTTCAAGTGAAAGATGATGGTTTGAGCATCCATATTTTCGTGAGCTTTCTGAAGTTCGTCCGACATAGAGCCAAGCATTATGCAAACTGCTTTCTCATCATCATTGATGTGTTTCTTCCAAGCATCAAATGTATCTTAGTCATCATGTTCTGCGGGTTCAGGGGGAAATGGTCTTTCAAGAACATAGAAAATATTTTTTGTCGTAAGACAATTTTAAGGTTTCTAAACCAGTCATTGTAGTTGTCCTATTTAAGCTTATGCTCATCAATGATGGAATGAAGTGATACGTTGCTTGCCATTTGAATGTTTGTGAAATATTTTAACCCACCTGTTAAGAGAGAATATTAAAATTAGGAATATGTTTTCATTAATGTTTCATAATAACATGGGCTTTTAATATTATGAAGTTGCTCCCACTAAATTGTTTTAAAATTTTAAGCAAATCGCATCAACCCCAATATGATGGATTTCTTGTTGGCAAGGATCCCATTATCATAATTTCATAACTCCGACTAGGGTCGGTCATTATAAAATACGATAATTAGGTAGGTTCCCAATCAATTTATGATATAAATCACAATTCCTTGATCATTGGGTTGGGCAATCAAACATGCCATAGCTTATGCTAGTCCTTGTGGACACCCAATCTTTTCCACTAAGTTATAAGACCACGCCTAAGGGTCGCTGCGTCTTATGACTCAAAAAAGTCAAACCATTGTCAATAGTACGATTTAGGGACAAATTGGTATTAGTCAGTCTGGTAAAGCCTAGTCCTGCCAATACGGTTTAAGCCCTTAAGGTCTATACTTTACAATGGGAGGCAAATTTTAGAATTAAATTATTATTGAGGATTTTAGCAAGTTTAAGTGAATAACTGTCAAATGGATTCCTCCATTTAAAATTCCCCAGAGGGAGGGGGTCGAACTCTCTTAAATACCCTTACCTCTTAGGCTCTTATTGCCTTGGTGACAGGAATAAACAATAGATCCTCCAAATTAGTCCAACACTTTAAATATGCTTTAAGGTAAGCTTTGAGTAAATGATTATCTAGATATCTTCACAGCTTTTCCTTTTGGCTATAAAAAGGTAGTGAGAGTGAAGGAAGACACAAATCATTATCTAATTCTAGTAATACCTTTGGTTAAATTAACTTTAGTTTGGAAAGTTTTATTAACCCCTTGGTCCCAACCCACTTGTATCTTTTATAATGTCTTTTATTATAAACAAGTGATTTATTTTTATTAGCCTTAAAGGTAATAAATCTCTAAGTTCATCACGGAATAATTAATTAGCTAAGGGATAAGCAATACACTCTCTATTTCTTAGAAAGTCTCTAGATGCTTGCACCCTAAAATAATCATGCCAATTCTAATCATACATAGAATCATCAAGCATATGAGTTTTAATATGTTGGAATTATTTTAGGCATTAAATAACTTTGATTAATATTTAATTATGATATTGCATTTTATTTTATTCAAAATATTTTACTATTCACGTTTTTCTGCAGACGCGTGAACTTTAAATGCAATTTCATAATTCAAATCTTAACCAAATCATGCAAAACTTGAGCCTAAAATTAATTTCAGGATGTTAGCTTTCCAACGAGCTTTTAAACACCCAATTTTGAGTTCAAACGAGTGAGAACTAATCAAAACACAAACGGCGCGCTGATACCACTGTTGGGAAGTGGTCGCGAGTGCGCAGCGGAAAATTAAAATTATTATGCCGCTTTCCCTTTGCCCAATACCCATTTGTTTTGATTATTCTACAATCATAGGCATGTTAATATATTCTAAGCATAAAACTTATAAAACATGAAAAGAACATAAACCTAAACATGCTAACTATCATAAGAACTCTAATTAAAATAAAGAAAGGAAAAGACTTACTTGAACAGTAGACTCCTCCAGTCCTCCCTCCAATCAACAAGCTTTTCCCGAACTCAGCAAGCACTTCCACGTTCCAACGAGCCCCCCAATTATGTGGCCTCAAAAGATGCACACACCAAAGCCAAAACTCAACGGCAAGACTACGCCTTGAGTGCACAGGTATTTTGCCCTTGGTGCTAGCCTAGGCAAATACCTCAAAACTTTTAACTCGAGGTTCCTCTAGTCAATTAGACTTAAGGATCCTCAAAATCAGTGGCTTACTCTTAAAATTTAGAGTTGCTCACTTATATAAACCCAAGATATGAAAGGTTTGGTGTAAAAAAATTGTGAAGAATTCTTTGGGTTTATATAGTGCTCCAAAGACAACAAAATTAATTAAGAATCTGATGTGGGATAAAATCTAATTTAATCTTAGCCATTGGATCTTAATTTAGTGATTTAATGAGATTATAAAACCCTAATAAGAGTTTGGGCCGAATTGGAATTCAAAACAAATAACAAAAAAAAATTTACTATTCACATGAATAGTAATTATTTATTTATTCCAATTCCCAAAGTGCCCCCATCTTCATTCACCAATCCCTAAGCCACTATGGAACCTCATAAATGATCTGTTCAATAATTAAACACATTGAACCATTTATGAGCAATTCCTACAGTAATCATATATGCTGTTATATTTGTACTGTGCACTATTAACCATTGATTTCGACTTTGTTGTGTGTGACCTTTTGGGTTCCCATCAAGTTGGACATGAAATGATCTGTGATAATTTAATCGAACATAAATTATCCTCCGATCATATGGTCGTTCGATTTCAATGACCAAGGTTGACATCTAGAAACATGCCAAGGCCCCCAAATGAGAAAGAAAGATATATATACCCATTTTGTATGCGATTTACATATGATACGGTCACTCGCCTCACTGTATCCCCACCTATTGACCTAGGGTACGGAAAGTGTCTACCCATATGGTCAAAGGTATGATGTTGATAGTGTCATGAATCGTGCTAACCCAAGAATCTCACATGAATCTTCCGCTGTGGCCACAGTCTCAAGCACTGATCACACAAATCAACCTGCGAACTGGAATACTACTCTTATAAGAAAATATTATCCGAGAGAGTGGCGATTCTCTATTGTATCTTTACAAACTTCATGTGTTTCAACAAATGACCTAATCATACCCTTATGACTGGATCTTTTGAACCGGGGAAGGAGAATGTAAAAGTTATTTGATCCACACATAAGATTGTAAAGACCTCAAGTCTAAGGACTAGTCATATAATCGATACATTAAAGTTCTCACAGACACATGGGATAAACACTCCATATGAAAACTTTCGGCGGTCAGTTTGATGGACACGAGAAACTCATGCATCCATGAGATACACCAAGTGGACGGATCTCCGCTAGTAGCCTATGAGATCGGCTGCCCCACTTAAGGGCGGATCATATCATCAAGCTAGTCTCTCCGCTTTGTGAACGCCCAGATTATTCACAAAACTATGACTATGAACATTTAATAGTAATGATTCTCATAAGGCGTGGAAGCCATCGTCTTATTACTCCAAGGGCTTTATTACAGTGTTGATGATTCATATAAGTTATGTAAGACACATATAATAAAGATTTTCATTTTATTAATTAATGAAAATATAAAAGATACATGTACATATAGCCCATCCACAAGTTAGGTCTAAGGCATATCTCTAACATTGTAAATCGGTAAGTATGTGGTACCAGGTACGCATGTGTTCGGATAGTCCGATGACCAAATTTACTGCCAACATATCCAGGGATCTCTTGGGTCGCATCCCAAAGATTCACCGATGATATTTGACTCAAACAGTATTAATCTGGGATTAATTAGGAGAGAGAAAATTAATCTGGGATTAATTACGGCAAGAATTAATCTGGGATTAATTATCAGAAAAAGAATTAAGAATTAATCTGGGATTAATTGCGTTGAGAATTTATCTGGGAATAAATTAGTCGAGAGGAGAGAACGCGATTAATTTGAATTAATCGGTAAAATAAATTTAATAGTTAAATTAGATTTTACTATTTAATTTATTTAATTGGTCTAAAATAATATATTAGATATATTAAATGAAATCAGATTTCAAATAGGGAATTAAATTGGATTTTAATTCTAGCGAACGAATTAATTTGGAATTAATTCGCGAGCAACTTCCGTAATAATTTTACTGGGTATTATTATTAATAAAATTAGATTTAATTGCATTACGATGGAGAATTCGTTTAATCGGATTAAACGAACCTGATCCCAAAAGTGTGTAGTGTAAGCCAACTAGATTTGGAATTAAATGGGTGGGACTCATGACTTATATCAATTGTCAACAATTGATATAAGTGGTTGGCAATGAATTAATTTGGATTTGATATACATCATACCTACCAAGTTAGAATCAATTAAAAAATGAATTTTGGAAATTCTTTATTTCTCTCTCGGTTTGGCCGAATGGCTATTAATCTTCTCTTTTTCATTTTGGAGAAATGTGTGGCCATTGAATTCTCCATTTTGAGAAGGCCAAATGAAGTGGCTACTGTCTTCTTCTAAAAAAAAACATAAAAGGCCGAAAGCAATATTGCTTTCTTTTGAAGAGTGGCCATTTACTTCTCTGACTGGGATTGGCCGAAAGAAGCAATTTTGGTTTTCTTTTAAAGATCAAACCAAATTGGCCTCTGTCTTTTGAAGAATGGTCGAAATAGGCAATTGGCTTTTCTTTTGAAGATGGGCCGATTGCTTCACTCTTTCTTGAGCGAATTTGCTTCTCCTTGGGAGATAAAAATTTGTTCCATTTTGTTCTTGCTAACACACATATAGGAATCAAGTGAAGGTGATAGGGATACTCACCCATGAGCTTGGAAGCATCAACATCCATGAAATTTTTGAAATCCTAAACCCGGTCAATGTAAGTTTTCAGTAACTTTCTTGATTAATTCATACAATAATCACGCTTAGAGATCTCGTGGTATGTCTAGGAAACCAACAGTGCTAGCAAGAACAAAAGAACCAAAATTCGCCCTCCAAGAGAAGCAACAATTCGGCTAACAGAGAGAGGATCATTCGACCATATTTGAAACAAGAGGCCATTCGGCCAATATTTTCAAAAAAAAAAAGCCAGAGGCCATTTGCTTTTATTTCTAAAAGAAAAGCAAATGTTGCTTTCATTTTGGCCAAAACAATTCAGAGGCCATTTCGGCCACTGTGAAGAAAAGTAATTCCCTCTAAATGAGCAAAGCCCATTCGGCCATGAAGAAGGCAGAGGCCAGTTCGACCAAATCAGAGAGAGAACAAAATGCTTTATTCTTTCGGCCTTTTGTGAAAACGAGAAGACAGTGCCACGCGGCCAAGGAGAGAGAGTAATAATGATTTTCCAAAAATTCATTAATTAATTTTTACTTTTGTTAGTAGGTGTGATTGGTAAGTAAATCCAATTTAAATTGTCCCAACAACTTCCATCAACAAATGACTAGATGATGTATGCAAGTGAGTCCCAGCTCATTGAATTCAAAATTCAAATTACTTACAGAACACACTTCGGGCTCGGGTTCGTTTAATCTGATTAAACGAATTTTCCGTCGCGACGTAATTAAATCCAATTTATTAAATAATTATGCCTAGCAAAATTATTATTAAAGTCGTTTACGAATTAATTCCAAATTAATTCGTTCGCTATAATTAAAATCCAATTTAATTCCACGTTGAAATATGATTTCATTTAATATATCTAATATATTATTTTAGCCCAATTAAATAAATTAATTAGTAAAATCTAATATAACTATTAAATTTATTTTATCGATTAATTCCAAATTAATCGCGTTCTCTCCTCTCGACGAATTTAATCCCAGATAAATTCTCGACGTAATTAATCCCATATTAATTATTTCTCTAATAATTAATCCTAGATTAATTCTTGCTGTAATTAATCTCAGATTAATTTTCTCTCTCTTAATTAATCCCAGATTAATATTGTTCGAGTCAAATATCATCGGTGAATCTTTGGGATGCGACCCAAGAGATTACTAGAAATGTTGGCAGTAAATATGGTCATCGGAGTATCCGAATACGTTTGTACCCGGTACCACGTACTTACCGATTTACAAGACATGGTTGGCTTCTAGAAAAGCACCGTGCCTACCCAATTCTCCTGAAATATTCTTCTACGGAATATAAGATCTTTTTCAGACCTAGTATACGTAGTACTGTGCATTACGATCGAGTATCGGATGTCACATGCTAGGCCTGGGGCTGGAGTTGTGTCTGTCCCGTACGAAGCATATATCAGATCACTAGCAACTAGTCTCATTATGATCGGAAAGTCATGACCTAGTCATACTTCCCCGAAGGCTATAGCACTTAGAGTACCAGTTCTGTATCCCTGCGTGATCATCATCTCCATATGACTGAAGTGATACTTTCATCTTGACATCACACCTAATACACTACGATTCTCAGTATACGCATAAGAGGTGTACACATAACATGTTAATGCCCTGGACGACCAAAACCAAAGTATACTGATTGTCGCAAGTATTAGCGATGCAATTCTCAAGTTAAGACCAAATACACCTACCCTGATTCGGATTCCCATAGACACATATTCATATTACCAATGGGATTCCGATGGGTCTATCCAGAGCGAAGTTTTTTCCGTAGCATCGGTAAACAGAACCATCTATTACACTTGCATGAGTATCCAATACCCAAATATATGAGAACTATGTTGTTACGCTTCCATAACACGCACAAGTGTAATACTAGTTTATTCTGTATTATCGATGTACAGTCTCGATAATACTACGACTAAGGATATTTAATGATTAAACCTTAGTGGATTAATATTGTCTCATATCTTATTAATCTGGTACTAATCATATGGACTTTTATCATTTATATATCTAGGTAATCCAATTACAAATGATAAAAGAGCAATTTCCTTTGTCATATAGTCAATTTGTACAACAACACCATGTTCTGTACAAATAGTGATGTTATGGGTCATAATTATCTAACAATTTCCCACTTGGCCTATAGCCAATCACTCAAGTGTCTAACACCTGAACTATGTACGGGTTGCTCAAACTTCTGCTGAGAAACAGCTTTCGTCAGTGGATTTGCAAGGTTATCATCTGATGCGATTTATTCGATCATCACATCGCCACGATGTATGATCGAACGAATCAGATGAATTAGTCGAAGTAAATACTTGGATCATTGATGAGACCGTGATTCTTTAGCTTGTGATGTAGCCCAGCCCAGCTGCTAACAGAACTACTCCTAATCTAATTAGGAATTATATAAATCCAAAATGCTTCTTTTGCTACCTCAGCTGCAGCAATGTTCTGCTCCTGTTGTTTATTCGGCAACTGTATATTGCTTGGAAAATTTCCAGCTCATTATTTCGTTATTCAAACTATATGCGTACCCTTATTGGGACTTACATTCATTTTTATCAGTTTGGAAACTTACAGTGGTGAACCCAGTCACCTCAAGTTCTCATTTCCCTATATTTCATAAAGCATCCTTGGTTCATCCAAGATACTCAAGGATGTTCCTTACATCAATCTAGTGACCATCACCTGGATTGCTTTATAGCGTCTACATATGCTCAAAGCATATGAGACATCGGGTCACATACATTTCAAAAATGTACGAGCTCTGGGAGGGTTGTCACCATCTTTCTAGATCTATCCCAGTAGATCTTTATTCCTAGAATAAAGCCTGTTTTTCCCAGGTATTCCATGGAGAATTTTAATGAAAGCCAAGCTTTCACCGATTATATTATGGGAATGTTATTGTCATGAAGTAATACATCATCAATATTTAGGACAATGATTGTCAGTGTGCTCCCACTAACCCTCTTATATACACAAGAATCATTTTCATTGTAGTCGACACTATATCGTTGACGATACTCTTTCTGTACAAGCCTAGCTGTGTACATTTGTATGTTGTCATCCATGTATGTCTTTCTTGAAGACTCATTTAGTACCAATAGGTACAATGTCTTCTGGTACATCAACCAGTGTCCAAACTTGGTTGTATATATGGAATCCATTTCAGACTTCATGGCACTTTGCCATAAATGGAGTCGATACCTTGTATCGTTTCCTCATACATAGTCGGTTCGTCTTCATCAATAAGATTGATATCTACATGAGGTGAGATCAGAAACCCATACCTCCCAGGTTATTTTCTGACTCTCTCCGACCTACGCGGTTCTTGTGTGTTCGAAGATTTTTGGTACAGTTTCATCCCTGAAGAACTATTGGTGTTCCATGAGGACTCGGTGCCTGGAACAGTATTACTCTGATTTTCATCGAGTTTTACTTTCCTCCCACTTACCACTACATATAGGAATTCCTCTTAGGAATACCGCATGAAGAGCAACAATTACAATGTTCTCTTGTGTGTTGTATAAGTACTATACTTTGGTTTCCCTATGACAACCTACAAATAGAAACTTATCCGATTTGGGTTCTAGTTTGGTACCATCCAAACATTTAGCGTATGCCCAACATTCCCAAATCTTCAAGAATGAGAAACCCGATTTCTTTCCTGTTCATATCTAATACGAATTTTGTCTAACAGATTTTCATGGAACCTTATTCAAAATAAGTATTGCACTGTTTAATGGGTATCCTCATAAGGAAATTGGTAGCTCAGAGTGACTCATCATTAACCTTACCATCTCCAAAAAAGTTCGGTTTCTCTGTTCGGACACACCGTCAAATTGAGGTGTCCCGTGAGGAGTCCACTGTGAAAGAATACCATACTCTTTCAAGTAATCTTGACACTTTTATGTCTAAGTATTTTACACTATGGTCCGACCGTAATGTTTTTAATACTTTTACCAGTCTGTTTTTCTACTTCGTGTCGAAACTCTTTGAATTACTCAAAAGTTTCTGACTTGTGTTTCATAAGATACACATAACCGTAATGCTATGCCACATCCGTAAAGGTTACGAAGTATTCATATCCACCTCTAGCCTAGCTAGACATGGGCCCACTTATGTCACTATGAACGAGGGCTAACAGATCGGTGGCACTTGTACTTTTACCAAGTAAAAGGTGTTTTAGGCACTTTGCCTAATAAACTAAATTCGTAGACATCATTTGAATTAGGATCTAATCCGTCCTAGTATCAACTCTTCGAAAGTGTGGAAATACGAGTCTTGTTAATGCGTCACAGACGATAATGCCACAATAAGTCTCATTAGAATTACTCAATTTGAGCTATTTGTTTTTCATGTTATATGTTTGAGATTTATTTATATTCAAAATATAAAGACCATTATTTACATCTAATGTAGATATCTCGATATCATCTTTATAAACAAAACAACTTGTGTTCTGGAACATAAAGGTATACTTGTAACGGGTTAAACTAGATATAGAGATAATA